>CAIGRB010038393.1:31403-43208 GCA_903798255.1 Fraxinus quadrangulata
TAGGGCATAACACTTACAATAACAACCAATTGTGGTCCCATAGGTGCACAATAGTAGCTCTAAGCTTTAGCATGAAGATTGGTAGTCTACATGCATCTATTGGAAGTTGTCACGAGCCTCAAGTATATATTTTAAGAATATTTGATAGTGTTATCAATCTAGAAATATTGATATTTACTGTTTTTTTCTTTCTTACATTTTCTCTTATTGGAGAGTGGACAAATTTGAACTACCACACTAACACAAAAACCTCGAGCTCAAAGTATTATTGCAAACACAGAAATACAGTACATATATGAATAAAAATTACGGAGATATACACCACAAATGATTTAGGTAAAAATGTTATCAGTTTTATATTTGTATCATCGTTTTTGTTCTATGATTTTACCCTTTCTCGTGAGCTATGACAATCAAATAAGCAAAATATTACAGGGAAAAAAAAAAAAAAGCAAAGAGAAGAAGTCAAGAAACTAAAGCAAATCAAGAAAGAGGAAAATTATGTGACTTGATCATGGATAACGATAATAATGATGTGGTGGTGGAGGAGATGACCGAGGCGGCGGCGGCGGCGGAGGTAGTGGTAAACAACCAAAAGCACTACAGTCCGCAGGATGTGAATAAAAGGCCTTACATTCCTCAGCTGAGCGCTGTTTAGGCCTATAGGGTATACAGTTCCTCCTGTCATCTTTATCTTTCAACTTGAGACACGAATTTGCTTCACTACAGAAGTAATTATCTGAATATGTGAAATTCTCCAACCTCGGCAAGGAGCAAATACTGTCTGGAATTTCACCCGAAAGTTTGTTATGTGCAACATTTAGCTGCTCAATTCTCTTCATATTCCCCATAGATTTTGGCAGTGTCCCAACAAGATTGTTATAACTAACATCAAAAACTGTCACCTCTGTCAACAATCCGATTTCTTCTGGCAAACAAGCAGTTAATCCATTGTTAACGAGAATAATTTCGTTCAGGGTTTTTGCCATTTTGCCTATACTTGAAGGCAAACACCCCTGCAGATTGTTATTTGCCAGGACAAGTACTGAGACGGTCGAGTTGCCAAGATATTTTGGGAAAGTAGATTGGAAATTATTGTTGTTCATGAACAAGGCGTCGAGTTTCAAGTTGAAAAGTGTTGAAGGGATCTTTCCCTTGAACTTATTGAATCGAATATCGAGGAATTTGAGTGAAGGAAGACATAGAATAACAGAAGGGAATTCACCAGAAAACAGATTATTGCTTACATCAAGCTCATAGAGAAGGCGAAGATCACGAAAACTAGCCGGAAGTGTACCACAGAACTTGTTTGAGTTTATGTGGAAGAGAGCAAGGTCAGTTAGGAGGCCTAATTCTTCAGGCAGTGAACCAGATATGCCAGCATGGTTTAGGTCAATTCCGGCAACGGTTGTGATATAAGGGTCGTCCGGAGCCGGTGCACAGTAAACTCCAGTGTAATTACAAACCGCAGGGCCATTCCAGTTTGAAGTGAAGCCTTTAGGGTCATCTGTGATGGCATGTTTCCATGCTTGCATGGCTATAAAGGCATTTTGCAGCCTAGGGTTTAGGACTGGTGAAGGGTTATATGATTCTTGAAAAGAGGGTTTTGGGAACAAGAACAAGAGGGATAATGATCTCCAAAGGAATGAATTGATATTCATGTTGAAATCTACAACTTTAAGGTTAATTGTTTATTAACAAGGCATATTTAAGGTTGCAGCCTGCTAGATGTACATATATATATATGCGCAAGTGTATCTCAGTTTTATCTTTAAAATAATATAAAGCAAATTGGGTAGCTGCTGATGGATACAAGGAATAAAAATCCCAACTTGACTTCATAATCTGATTAAGAAGAGGGGTTTTCCATTTTCAGTTTACTATATTTTAATTTTGTATGGTTTTTTCCTTTTTAAATTCAAGAAATGAACTGGCATCCATGGATAAAATTGGATGGTTTTCTGAAATTTTCAAAGGGTTGGATGAAGAATAGCCAACGACAACACGGTTTCTTTGGTGGGTGAAATTAAAAAATTGTATTAGTCTATTCATACTTCTTGTGAAAGGTTTTGGAGACTTATTCTTTTAATTAAAATGTCTCTCGTGAGACATAGAATATAGAAATGTTTAATCTCCAGTCTAATTGTTCACATGTTTTGTTCGACAACTTGAGTGTTAATACCGGAGTTGCCTGCAGGTGCATTGGTCTAAGGGAGGATAAGAATTATGAATTAATGCGATGAGAGTATTGGGCCATTGCCTCAAAAATTTTAGTTTTGTGTTTTAAAATATTTAAGCGACAAGTATATGTCCAATTATTTTCTTCTAAAAAAATAAAAATAAATAAATAAACGTTGAATTTCTGCAAATGGGTGGCAGTGAATTTTAAAGTTCAGAATATATGCGTGCTCTATTATTATATTTAAATCTAATTTATCTAAATTTTTGCATAATCTATTTCTATGTTATCTTTAACTAGCTAGTCGGTGCATATTGCTTTCGTTTTTGAGTATAATGTTTTGTTAGGAATTTGGAATTTTTGATATCCAAACCATAGACCCACTTAGCATGTCTTGCATGCATTAACAAGTAAATGACTCATCCACGTGATTAAGACCTTAAAACCTATTCCCAATCTTCAAGGTTTGATTAATTTGTTATGCCATCTTTAGTAATTAGAGGTAAATTTGACAACACTTAACCTCATTAATTAAATTAAATTTTTGTGTATCATTTTCTATCCATTTTTTAATGTTTTATTCTTCGAACTTCATGTTCCAAGCCAAAAAGGGACGCACCGTGTGGCAGTTGAACTTGTTAATAGATGGAAAGGGTTATTTACTATATATGGTCTAACAAAGCATCCTTAATTAATTTAATTAATAAAAAATCTTTGATTAATTTGCGACTGAATTGCTTGTGATATAAAACATCTTTAATATAATCCCACTTGCATGTGGAAACTTGTGAAAGACAGAATACTAATAGTTTGGTTGGAATTTAGATGACGAGGTAAGATAAATAAATTATCGTTCTTTTTAGAATTTTGTTTCCTAATCATATTCGCGGAAATTTGAATGCCCGAGATTTAAAAAAAAAAAAAAAGTTCATCTAAAACAATTTACCTATGTTAATAACTTGAAACAAGGAGACAAATTAAACTTATTTTATCCTGAATGCATACATATATAATAATATATCGAAGTTTCTCAGCATAAAATCATTAGAAATATTTGTTTTTTGGAAAAGTGAACTATCAGATGTGTGAAAGTTTGATATGGGGGGGGAAAAAAAAAATCTCCCCAAAAAGAAGATAGAATTCAGAAAAAAATTAGTGACGAACTTTTTATATTCTTAATGAATTTATAATTAACTAACAAATTTATTCTATAATTCTGCTCTATTCGTCACTATGCCCTTGTTTGACAATATTTTTAGACAGAATGAGTTTTTGAATAGTAATTTTTTAGAGAATGTATATTTAAAAAGTAGGAAAAAATTTTGAGTTTACAAAAATAATATTTTATTGTGAAAATGTGTAGTTAAAATAAATATGAGAAAAAAATAATTTTGAAAGAATGATTACCAAATAGGGGCTATATATGTCGAAGACATCTTCCGCATGTGAATTGTAGTAATTTTGTTTACAAAATTCATGGAAATTTTGCTTATTAATTTTATTAATCGTTAGTAATAGTTTTACGAAATATAATGGTGACGTAGTACTAGTTCATAAGAAATATATAAAACTCGATTATAGATGTTTATCTATTTGCAAATACTTTGTCAATGTAAAGTGTTTCATTTTTATTTAATTCTCACCTTTCTGGAAGGTTTATATAAAGAATTAAAGATTGAAGGGAAGATAACACAATTGCTATGATTATATTTTCATTGTCATTGACTCTTGATAAAATGTTGTATGTCTACTTCATTTCATTATAAATTATATTAAAACATAATAAAGTTTAGAGAAAAAAAGATGACCGTTCTTAATTAAGTTAATTTGACATATTTCAAGAGAAAAATCCACCCACGGTTGTGTTCAGTTATTTGATTCAGGGTTACTTTCCATGATAAAAATGTCTTTGTTAAATATTGTTATTAAATTGTTTGCGTAGAAGAATAGAAAAATTGTTGAAATCAATCAATATTAAATCAGATATTTGCATAACAAACTTAGATCCTGTAATGAAATGGTCAAGGTAAACGGTTGTGGTCCCACAATCCATAGAGGTTGCATGGAAGACTCTCCTAGTTGGGGTTTACTAAGCAATTGCAATTACATGTACAATACGTTAATTAAGTGAATGAGAATACGCAATATTTAATAATTTTGTGTTGTGTGCGCATATATTATAGTTTTGCTTAATGAAATGACAATTTTAAAATAAATAAATTTCAATTTTATATATTTAGTGTTATTACATTTATTTGGTATTGAGCATGTGAATAAAAGTGACAATGATCACTTGTAATAATAAAAGTTGAAACTAGTGTGACACTACTAATATTTTGATCATGAATGATTAATCAAATATCTCGATGACATGAAAATTTGAGAACGAGTGAAGTAAAAAATATGAATTCGTGTTAGGAAACCGTTACCTTGAAAAATGTGGTAGCACCTAGGCACGAAGTGCGAACAAAATGCTTTGCCTTTGCAATAAGCGTGAATTAATCGTTCAACTACTGAGTTGATCGCTTAATACACACGAAGGCGAGCTTCATAATTTTTTTTTCTCTTTTTCAAATTCTAATTTGACTTTAATTTATCAACTTTTAATATTTTTTTTTACTTTAGTTTAACATTTTTAAACGACTTTATTTATGCAAAACTAAAAAATGACCTTTTTAGCATCACCCCCAAATTTAGATACTTCAATTTGAAAGTATATCATTTATTTTTCTCTTAAAATCATAAATGCAGAAAAACGATCTAATTTTTTCTTCAACATAAAAAATATCAATGACTTATTATTTTAAAATATTTTTTGTTTAATAAAAATATAAGACAATTAAATTGAATGTTATCTTTATTTACAAAATGACTCAATATCTAAATGTGATAATATTGAGTTCGTGTCACTACAAGTCGCTATTTCGAATCATCTGAAAATGGAGAGGGATCACGTGGAATGAGCTAATGCTCAGTAAATAAATATATGTATATGATGCTTGCTTATGATATGCATATTAATTACTTTAAAATAAAATCATTTTTCAATACGTATCACATTTTCTTATATTTCTTTGAAAACTTAACATTAACAATGTAAGCTCACTTGGTGTATTGCTGAGCCATTAGAATGCAGTGGACAATTATTATTAGGAACCACGATTTGTTCTATTGGTAATACTGTAAAGCGATTAACATTAACAATAACATTGAACATTGGTCGAGTGTGCTCATGGCAACACCTATCACAACACCCTATCAATAACCCTGCTCAAGGAGCATTATTCATCTTTGAAAACAATTGAAAAAAGCTTTCAACCTTTTATCCTAAAATAGATTTTATCTAGTGAAGGTTAAAATATTGTGCAATGGTCCGAATGAATGCTACATCAGGAGCCGAGTTGACTTCACTCCCGATGACCTGCCGTCGTAACAAAACTGTGGTCTATATCCTCGTCTTCCCTTCCAAGTATGATTTCTACTTTGCTTTGTAAAGTTTTCTCTTTTTATTATACACATTTGATGTTTGTATTGGGACATCTGACCTTGGGAGCATTTGATCAACACCAAGGTAAAGATTATTGGGGTATAGAGCCTCCAAGCAAATGGAAATGGAGGCAGAGGCTCAAAGAGTTAGGCATGCAAAGAGAAAGGTGCACATGGAGGAAGAAGAGGAAGATCAGATATCTTTGGCATGCAAAGCTCGATCCGAGGCTCCTATTCTATCATTAGAATAGGGCAAAACTTTGCCCATTTCTACCGGTGTGGCAAGACTAACCTTCCCAGTTCGAATTCTAGTTTCTTCTATGCCTTCTCAATTCCACCCTGGTCATCCAGATGGAATGAAGGCAGAGATTGATGAGCTGACTGGGCGTCATCTAGAAGCATTTGTGGACTTCTTAAGGACCCCACCTCTTAGCTCAGACATCATTTATGCCTTTCCTCTACCAATAAGAACTTCTACGTATCTGCTTCTGAGGAGTTAGACTGAAAGAGAGCAAGGTAATTTGTAGTAAACGTCAACGAGTGAAGCATGCATTAGTGCTGAACTCCTTAGTCATGAGCCATTCTATATATGATGGACGTTTTCGACAAGGTATTCATTTTTAGTTTGGGGTGTCAATTACTTAGCCTTTCTTATTTTGGAACATTTGCATAAGGGCTTTTTGTATTTTCTTTTAGGTAAAATTTGAGTTCGAATCTTCATTCGTCACGTTGAGGAGAAGAGGGCTTTGGAAGAGCATCTGGCCAAAGCGAGAGCAAAGCTGGAAACTAAAGCTAAGGCTGAAGAAGAGTTGAAAGACGAGCTTCAAATGATGAAGCCCTGGGGGAGAAGGTTGCTACACATGCTGAAAATGAGAGGAAGAGAGCCACTGAAGAGCATGCACGTCCTGAAGAGGAGAGTAAGAATGAGATCTAGCCGATAGAGAGAAAACAAGAGTTGATGAAGAGCGGTCTCGTGCTGATAGGGCTGAGGTCTAAGTAGCTATGGAGAAGAAGAAAGTTGAGGAGGCTGAAGCTTGAAGAAGAATTCACCTACTTATGATGCATTAGCCCATGATGCATATGTTGTGGGCGTAGCGGAGGTGATAAGGGACATTGAGGATATTAGAGTGTACTTCGGCTTCTTTTATAAAAGTTTGAACTCCTCACTTGTCGAGATCAGTCCTGCTGTAGGGATCATCCCAACTCCTTCAGAGGATTAGCCTCCTATTATATAGGTTTTCTTGGATGCTTTTACGTAGTTTTTGTTGAATATTGAAATACTTCTCTTCAACTCATGTAACCTTCTTTTAATGAGTATTACAAGTTATTTTTCTTTGTATCGTGTGATAAGCATTATAGCATTTACAACTTTAGGTCTATCCGTCAAAGAGCAAATTTTCTAGAGATTTTCACCAAGTGTTGCAGTACTCGCAACTTTAGTTCGTACCTCTGAAAGTAAGTTTATATAAATTTTTGCAAAGTGTTGTAGCACTTATAATCTTAGTTTGGACTGCTAAAGAGCAGGTTTATATAATATTTTACTAAGGGTTGTAGCACTTAAAACTTTAGTTCGAATTGCTGAAGAGCAAGTTTGCATAATTTCTCCACTAAGTATTGTAGCACTTACAACCTTAGTTCGAACTGTTGAGAAGCAAGTTTGCATAATTTTTCCACTAAGTGTTGTAGCACTCACAACCTTAGTTCAAACTGCTGAAAAGCGGATTTTTATAATTTTGTTACTAAAGGTCGTAGCACTTACAACCTTAGATCGAACGAATGAAGAGCATGTTTACATAATTTTTCCACCAAGTATTGTAGAATTTACAACCTTAGTTCAAACTGCTAAAGAGTAGGTTTGTATAATGTTTTACTAAGTGTCGTAACACTTACAACCTTAGACCGAATGGTTGAAGTGCATGTCTGCTCCAATGCTGCTCCTCTCGCTTAAGCTTCGCTCGAGCGACCATCCAACGTCGTCAATCCATATTCTTTCCTTCTTGGAACCTATTTTGACATCTTCAAGCTCAATACTCCAAAACGCGAAGCCTTAGATCCAATTTGGACCGGATTTGGGTCACAAAACCCAACAATCTCCATCTTGACACAAATTTCGGTGCAATGAACGAAGTTCCAAAATTTCTCCACCTGGAAAGATAAGTCCGACTGTAGCGAAACACGCTGAACTCTTCAACTTGAACCAAACCTCTCCAACACTCAAAAATATTCTTCATCTTCCATCATATCCAAACATAGATACAGATGAATCCAACCCTTGGGTTCCCAAAATTCACAAAGAATTCAAAATTTACCAAACAGGGTCGAAACACATCTTGTAGAAGAATCTCCACTAAATGGTTTAATTGAAGGCTCTTGGCTAAACTCGTCACCTTCAATAACTCCTAAAGCATGTACGTCTAGATCAGCATCCCCGTACATATTTTCATTGGGTCTCTCCCAGACTGTGGTGGCAAAGTGAAATTACCTATATCCCTCAAACTCGACAAAGTAGTATTCTTCCAAATAGATCCAAAACCAAATCCCAATGGTACTGTACCAAGCTGTATATCCACTACGGTACCAAACCTGTGCTGATGTTTCTTCACTGATTCTACCCGACCTTGCAATATATATAACTGGGACTTTCTCTGCCCCTCCAATACAACATGAACACCCTTCCGGACCTTCAAGACTCCACCTGCACCAAAGAACGTGTTCCCTTTCGAATCCAGGGTACTCAGCGAGATGATATTCTTCTTTTAAGTCTGGAATATGTCGAACCTGGCTAAATGTTCTGATTGTTCCATCCACCAACTTCAATCTGACTTTCCAAAGATGCTGCTCCTCTCACTCGAGCGAACTGTCCAGCGCCGTCAATCCATCTTCTTTCTTTCTTGGATCCTATTTTGACATCTTTAAGCCCAATACTCTAAAACGCGAAAATCTAGACCCAATTTGGACCGAATGTGGGTCACAAAACCCAACATGATTGATGAGCTCATAGCAGTGTTCATTGACTTTAAGTCATCAATTTCAAAGATCTTCAATGATTTCAATGGCAATGATTTTTTCTTTGGCGTTATCTCCAAAAGTATCATGATCGACGTCCTTTATTTGGAACTTGACAATAGAGTTTCATTTGTTCTTTACTTTCTTTGGTACCTACAAAGAATAATTCGATTTTTGTTCTTTGGTACCCATACAACTTTTGGTTCTTGATTGTTAGTGTTTATGGACTTTGGAATCCACTTGTATTTGCTCTCAAAGTGAAACCTCTTTTTGATTGAACAATTAAAAGATACATGTCCATTTTTATTGCAAAAATTACATGTGACATTTGGAATAGGGAAAGTAGAGGTTTTAATAAAGAAATTTTCGAGAGGCTTTTGTTTTAAAAAATAGTTTGTATCCAATTCCTCCTTTATCAAAAACATATTTTTGTTCACCAAGTATTAAATCAAAAGTTTTCTTACCTTGAGTAAATTTGTGAACAATTTGAGTCAAATAAAAAAAATTTCTTGTAAAGAGGAATTTTCCTTAATTAAAGAATCATAATTAACTTTTTCTTTTTCAAAACCATTTTGAGCTTTCAAAAGTTTCTTTACCTTTTTTTCCAATAAATTTTTTTTTCTTTTCGAGAGTAGAGTGTTTGAAAGTAAGTTTTTCAAATTCTTTAAGAATTTCATCTTAAAAGATAGATAATTCATCATATGAACAATTTTCATTTACATCATTTTCAATACCCATAAATCACATGTTGACAATTTCACCTTGACTTTTACCTTCTTCATGGTCGTCATCATCACTTTCATCCAATGTTGTTTAGAGTGCTTTCTTTTCGGTGAATCTATTCTTTTCTCCTCCATTTTCTTCTTTCTTTTAGAATCGATGATTTTTGTGAAAATTTTTTCATTTCTTAACTAGAAGAACTAGATCATCAAGTTCTTCATCATTCATATTTTCGCTTGAAGTGTCTTCATCGACTACGGATTTTAACGTAATTTGGCACCTTTCCTCTTATTTGCTTTCCAATGTTTTCTCATTTGTTTCGGTGCGATTTAGCTCATATATCATCAATGTCCCATAGAGCTCTTCCAATGGATATGTCTTGATATCTTATGTATTTTCTATCAATATTCTCAATGGACTCCATTCTTCGGAGAGCGATCTAAGCATTTTATTTAGAAGCTCACAACTGCACGAGCTCGGCTCGTTGGTTTTTGGGCAAGCTCAGCTCGTGCCCGAGCTCACCCAAAATGAGCCGCTCGGCTCGCCTACTCGTTAAATTTTTTATTTTTTTTAAACTTAACCTAAAATTCAAAAAATATATATACATTAATACATACACATTTTCTAATGTTTTTTGAAATATACATTTTTCAAAACATTTGTAATTTTTAAAGATTTATGCTATATTAAAGATTTAAACGGTTAAACCTTTTTTTTTGTGTGTGTGTGTGTGTGTGTATATAATTTTTTAAGTATACATTTTTCAAAATATTTTTATTTTAATTTTTTTAAAAGATAAACCCTCCTCCTTTATCCGGGCTTGGGACCGGCTACTTTTATTTCGAGTAGGCGGAGTTAAAAATTGTACACGAACAATTTTTACGTGTACATTTTTTAAAAAACTTTTAAATGTATGAAAAAAAAATTTCGTGATGAATACAGTGAAATTAAATATCACTTACTTGATTACATGCAATTTCGACATATTTATCTTGAATTCGATAATTAGCGTCTTCTCAATCCTTCACGCATATTAACGCTTCCAAAATATCTTCTTTTAGTCGACTCCTGACCTCAAGAAGAACCATATTCCCTGCATTAAAAGAAGACTTCGAAGCTACAGTGCTAACCGGAGGTGTTAATAGATCTTTTGCAATTGCAGAAACAATTGGCCATTGGCGTTCGTTATTTCGCCAGAATTCAATTATTTCTTCTGAACTTTTCCTAACTGATTTGTTACTAGGCAAAGTATGACTAAAATAATCAATTAATTCAGATGGCAATGTATTTTGACTAGTACTCGAAATTTGAGTACATGCAGTGGAAGACAAACTACTACTACTAGTAGAAGAACCACATGCATATGCAGTTGAATCATATCTATAGAAGTTCATGCTTTCGAATAAATTTAAAACTTTAGCGTTATCATCTGTTATATTAGTGGGAGGAGGAGTTGTAGGTACACGAGTAGTATGTGTACCCATTCGTGAAGCATATAATTCATACATTTCACATAACGCTTATTCCAAATTTCTATAAGTAATAGGTACATTAAAAGTTAAAGCATTTGAAATTTGATCAATTACAAATTTAGTACTCGATAAATTATATCGGGGGTCCATGACGCAAGATAAAGGAAATATATAATCGCATGAAAATTGGAGTCATTTTGAAATCTCTTAAAAGCCCTAGTAGTTATATAAAAACGTTCAAGAACCATATAACTAGTGGGATAATAAATACCAGACAATATATTTGTAGACTCATAAAAACTTGTCAAAAAAATTTTAATTTTAAAAACTAAATTTCAAACGGATTCATTCAAGATAGTATCGTCTTCGTTTCTAAGATGCCTACTGTTATAAAACTCAGTAATAAACGCTTCAAAACATTCACATGATTTTAATAATAAGTATGTTGAGTTCCATCTATTGCCTACGTCAGTAATAAATATTTTTGTATTTGTATTCCCACATTTCTCACAAAATTCCTCAAATGTTTGTTTTCTAATAGGTGTAATAGTGATAGATATAAGTGTATTCCTAATTCGGTTAATTTCATCATTGACATCTTTTAAACCGTGTTGTACTATTAAATTAAAAATATGGCACACATCGATTATAAAATAAATAACTACCAAAATCATGTTGTAGTACTCTATGCAATTTATCGATAACAACCTTATTTACAGTAGCGTTGTCGAACGTAAAAGAATGAATTTTACTCTCACACTTATATTCTTTAATTATTAACATAATAGTATTAAATATAGTTTGAGCATTGTGCGGGTACTCGACAATTTTAAAAGCAATAATTTTTTTATGCATTACCCAAAGTGGATCTATATAGTGTGCAGTTGCAGCTATATAACCTCTCTTATTAATCCCTTCCCACATATCTGAAGTTAAAGATAT
>CAIGRB010038396.1:26238-38555 GCA_903798255.1 Fraxinus quadrangulata
GTCAAACCAAATGGAGTATATTCAATTCAGTCTGAGCAATCTATACAGCTTAAAAAATCAGTACAGTTAGTGTACATTGAAAGGAAGCTATAACAAGAAACAAATGAGAAAATCATTGAGATTCAATAAAATTGGAGTGGATTTAATAAGAGTGATGCTGGAAACTAATCAGAATGAATGTAGTACTTTTCAAAATTTTATAATTGCAATAGGGATATATTTAGAATGAGATAGATATATATAAATTGTGTGGATATATAGTGTTTAAATGAATGAATTTAATAAGGATAATATTGGAACATAGCGTGGATGAATATAGTATTTTAGAAATAAAATTAAAATTTTAAAAGAGATATATTTAGAATGGGATAGAATATAAGAATGGTGTTGAAAATAGCAGCTTCCCTTTTGAATCCCTAAATTGGATCCCAATTCGTGTCTGGATTTCAATTCACCGCTCAAATCAAATGACTCCTTCAACCGAACTGTCTTTCTGATGCAAGTAAACGATTGAAGTTCTAGAAGCATTTTTTTTCCTGTGTGATGAAACATATTCCGTAGGCCATCATGGTAAAACCAATGAGCTACTGGGAATAGGCTGATGAAATTGGGGCTGAAGGAACCTGTCAATGTGTACAGTCGAATGGGGGCAGAATAGAGTTTGAAATGAGGAGCTATCCATAATTCTTTTGCATCCTCTTTGCTCTGAAAACTCAAGTGGCTTTTATTTCTTGCCACCCAAATTCATATACTCTATATAACACCCTTTCATGTGAATTCTGGTAGTGGTTGCTTCTCCTCTATTTTATTCAAGAAAGTCCATCCTAAATGCAGCCCCATCTTTAATGGCGCCAGTGGAGTAGTATAATAATTAGATTTATTTTGCCTATAAGGTATTTATTAAAGGTTAAACCCCAACTTTGAGAGTCCCCCACCGTCCCGTCCCTAGAGCATTGTGGAGGAGGTAAATCGCGGGATGTGCCTCAGCAGGCCAGAGTACAAGAGCTGCCATACTGGTACCCACAAAGAGTCCAATTCCAAACCTTGTAAGAGGCAGGAATCGAACCCTCACACTGCGGCTGCCAGCTCAGCAGAAACTACTCCACTCTTGTCCTTTGCACCACTGAGCTATGCCCCGGGGGGCGCCTATAAGGTATTTATTGTGTTTAGCTTTATAGGTTCATTCATGTGANCCAAACCTTTTAAGAGGCAGGAATCGAACCCTCACACTGCGGCTGCCAGCTCAGCAGAGACTACCTCACTCTTGTCCTTTGCACCACTGAGCTATGCCCCGGGGGGCGCCTATAAGGTATTTATTGTGTTTAGCTTTATAGGTTCATTCATGTGAATTTGAATTGATGAATTTGTTTTGTTATGAAAGAATAGCTAAAAAGTATACTTTTTATTACTTGTGAGCCGATGACTTAATGAGAAAAATATCTTAGCTCGATAAATACCACTACTTGCACTTCCATTAGCAAAAGAAATCTATATCACTAGCCATAATGTTGTGCTTATACAATAATTTATTGATTTTGTAGGAAAAGAATATATTGCACACAATGAGTAGAAAGGGTTTTGCTCGCTTAGAAGCTAAAATAGTAAAAATTTTGTTAAATTATAAGTTAAATTTTCTTAAAAAAATTGAAGAATTAAAAGCTTTGTTTCAACTAAAGAGTAAAAGTGTTGAACAAGAAAATATAAGTGACTATCATTACCGAATGCTATTCTATGTTTTATATTCTTTCCTATATTCAATTTAACAAATTGTACTTTGATATGAATTTCACGGCATAGAGACAGAAGTTTGAATAGTTTAGATAACCTTTAGAGTAAGAAATGCAAATTGTTACGGTGGTTTAGGGAAGCTGATGTTGTTGCAAATGATGAAATCGCTTCAACCAATCCTTGTGATTTAGTGAATCATGTACCCCTGTGATGAATATTGGAGAGTTTGGGCTAATAAAGTGAGTGATAAATCATAATGTTATCTTATATTGTCCCATACGTGAGATATTTCTTCTTGAAGATGGATTAGGATGTACAATTGCATGGTTAATTAGGTTCATCAAAATGGATTAGCTGTAATCACAGCAAATGTGTGATTTACTTGTTTTCTGTGTAATTGCTCATTTTAATGCTTTTACTATTTTTTATATCATTTGTTATTTGCCGCTTACTCTATTTTATTAACTATACCCTCATTTATTTTTGTGATATGCAGGGAGTTTATTGTTTTAGGGATAGCTAAATTGTTGCTCAAAAAATCAAATTCGATATGGACCGATTATTTTGTACTATTTTAATTAGTTATTTTTTGAGTAATAGTCTATACTTTTGGTATATTGCTATCAACTATTTGAGTGCGCTAATGATGTTCTTAGTAATTATTTAGATTAAATTTACATTTTGACATTTGCATTAATTGGATCGCACTCAATATTTTTATTTATTAAAGTTAGGGAAAACATGATTATATGTGTTGATATAGGTAGTTATTTTCTTTAGTTATTATAAGTTTACTGGTTATCAAATAAATAAATATTTTTAAAAAAAATAAATGATCATTTACAGCGCGCAAAAATGTATGCCTATAAAATTTCATCATTTTAACGCATGTGCGTGCACACCATTAGAAAATTAAACGAACATTTACGGCATGCCAAAAAATATTATCTTCTTTATGGCATGCATTTACATGCCGTAAAAGGTTGTATTTACGTTGCATGCCGTACATGGTTCATTAGTGGCATGCCTTATGCATGCCGTAAAAAGAAACGAGTATTTACTTCATGACTTTATACAACATTCACAAGTATACCATAAATCACCTTTTACGGCATCCATTGCATGCCATGAAAATCCAATTCTGTTTGCACGTTGATTATTGCCTTTGCATATTTGAAGAAATCTGTGTATTTGATGATGCCATCTGCCATTATCATATTTTTTTCCTGGAAAGTAGTTGGCTGCTAAAAAGTGGTGCATCTTTAACTTTGATAAGAATTCAAGGGGGTACACGATGAATTTCTTTATTATTATGAAAACAAAGTAACGTATCACTTCAGAAGGAAGAGATATAACTTATTAGATGATTGGGATTGATGATAATATGAAAATATGATGGATGTGAGTGAGATTGTAAGAATTTCTCTTCAAGTTATACAAGTAGAATTCTTCAAACTTTGTTCCAGTTTCTGTTCTTCTCCGTTCTGTCCATTTTCCTTTAAGTCTTCAAGTGTGCAGTAATTTAACAACTGGCAGTTTTCTATTGGAAAATGGAAAAAAAAAAAAAAGACCAAACAGATGCTGCCAGCATCTGTGGAAATTCTGGCAGTAATTCCTCTGTACAAGGGGAAATGCTGTTGCTCGAGATGTGGCATTGTTATTTCTCAGGAGAATTCAGGCCATCTATCGCATCATATTGTTGGAATTCACGTTCAAACGTGAAGAGAAGGAAAAAAATTTTGTCTGATAATCCTGTCATCTAGTTTATTTTTGTTGGAAATTTATTTGGTAGCAACTATAGCCATGGCTGGTTCTATTAGTCAAATTATTAAATCCTTAACAAATCCTGAAATTTTGTCTACCACGTGTTCTTGTTATATATTTGACTCCTTTGGAACTTTATAGCAATCTTGGTGAGGAATTTAGCCATAGAAATTAGTGGTGCATAAATAGAAACTAATAGTTACATGAAATGTGTAGTTGAATATGAAGTTTGATAATTTATAAATGATTTATATTTTTTGCCGAACGGAGGCTTAGTCAATTATAATGTGGAATGAATGATTTGATTGGCTTTAAATTATGCCAACGTCAATGCATCTAATCAATTTTCAGGTAGCACACGCAGAAGCACAAGAAGCTGCAAATATGCAGAAACATTTGAATGAAGACCATGTTACAGATTCCAAAGCATCGATGGATGCTAGCGAAGATGTAATTGTCAGACGGGCAGAATAAAATGTGGCAAATACTGAGAGGACAATCATTTGCACCATTCACCCTCCATGCATTGATATGTTTGAAGCACTTGATGAGGAATAAGTTGCCCTGCAAATTGAGAGAAATTTTATGATATTACAAAAAACTATTTTTATGAAAAAATGGTCTTTTGCTATTATCTTTAATTACGGTGTAAAGAAAAACCTCTATAAGCGGATATTCTACAACTATCCACTTGACTTTGCAGTGAGAGTTTCCGGCTGTTCAGTGGTGGCGTGGTGTGTGTGGCAGTGTGTGGTAGGCTGGGTTGTGGGTGGAAGAAGATGAACTTTTTCATTTTTTATTTCTTTATTTTTTTTTAAATTTTTTTATTTTTTAACTATCTGAGTGGATAAAGTCATTTGACAAAATTGTACCTTGAAATAAAAACAAAATAAGGGAGATAGCATTACAAGCACACAACTAATGGCCTTTTGGATGTATTCCGTCCAAAAGCACCATATGCACAATAAAAGAAAATTTAAGTACCATTTGTACTACATTTGAAAGGTTTGAACCAAAGTAAATAAGCAACTTTGGCAAAGGTTTGAGACCATTGCGCTAATTTTCGTACAGTATGGACATTGCTAACGATTTGGACTTTCCATGGTGCAAGAAATGCACACAATAAGAGAAAAACGTTATGAAAATGATCATCACCTTTTTATGAATCTAAGACGATTAGATTTAACATAATTTACAACATGACAAGAGGTATAGCTCATTGATTAGTATATTAACAAAGGGTTCCTCTTAACCTTCATTTACACCGTCAATATTTTTTCTTTACCCACAATGACTGCACTTATCATCGTCATTGATGATTTTGTATGCACAATGATAAGAAGTAACACAATAATATTAACAATATTGTCTGTTCAAAGCAAGAAATTACTTAAGGTACATTATAGAAGGAAGTTATAATATAAATAAACCATTTTTTTTCTCAACCATGGAGCCTCTACCAACTTTACAGGCTCTTGCTTACCTTCTTGACAAGTGACATTTTAATCAACTGAAATTTAAATTAGTTGGAGTACTAATTTTATGGAACTATCAAAATAAAGAAATTGGACTTTGTAATTTTAATTTAACCATTTTTTTTCCAGTTAGGCTGTTATAAATCCTAAAATTGTCAGCATAAATTAATGTAATTTTAGGCTACTTTTAGCGCACAGACCTTATTAAAATTTTGATATAAAATTATAATAAATAGTATTATAGTGGAATTATGCGAATAATATACCACGTTAAAGTTGGATGATAGTTTAGGTCCAATTAAGAAAGAGATCCTAAATGACATTAAGGAAAATATAACATTATTTGATTTTGAGATAAAAAATAAAAACTGAAGATGAAGACATCTGAGCAATGGGTTGAACGAGACTACAGCTTTGCAGCTGCCGAAGCCGCTGCCCAGAATCGGCAGCATCGTGGTGGCGCTGCCAGCATGCTTGGGTGGTATGGCAGCAGCCTGAGCATTGATGTCAGTTGGCAGTGGCTGCCTATGATGGAAAAAGGAAGGCAGAAAATTGCAATAATATTAAAATCAGATCACAAAAATCTGCATGGTGAAGACAATGAATTCCCATCTGTAACAACAACTAGAAAAACACGTGTATAGAGATAAGTACAAGAATACAAGTTCTGCTTACATACCCCACTTCAAATTTTCACAGACAACACACTGAACTCAATTTCTCATTAATCTCTCTCTTAAAACACACCTATTTTCTCATTATCTCCCTCATCTTGTAAAACTTCTCTAGGGTTTTGGAAGTGGTCCTCGCCATTTTCTCATAAACTGATCAGGTAACTCAAATTTAAACCCTAAGTTTTCTGTCTTTTTTTTTTTTTTTGGTTTAATTTTTTGTTTCCAACCCAATTCAACAATTTTTGGGTACTTTTATACCTACTCCTTCCCTGCATTTCATCAATTGTGTGATTTTTGGGAGTCGGTTTGGCATAATTGGTTAAACATTCAATCCTTTTTCTTTAAAGATTTAATCTTTTTTCTTTTTCATTTTTTTGCTAGTAACTAGGGTTTCCTCTTGAATTAAATAGATTTATGGGTCTCGTGGTGCTTATATATCTATTTTTGTACAGTCGAATAGTGGTGGAGAAGGGGACATTCAGAGAGGTGGGATGGATAGTGTGTTCAATGAAGAGATACTAGCATACAAGCTCTCAAGGCTCAAAAACACGCAGCAGTATATTGAAAGTATATATATCCCTCAATTAATTGATTCGCCATTTATGATTATTTTGTTCTGGTTTTCAACTTTAAATAATAGTCATGCTTAGAATTTTTTATGTTTTTTCTTGAAAAAGAAGAAAAAAGGTCTTCACATATCAATTTTTTTTTATGTGTTCAGTTATTGGCTATTCAGGTGATTTGATTAGTTGACAGATTTTCAGCACGTCTATAGAATATGATAAACAGAGTTTTATGCTATGATATAATTAGTAAAATTAAACAGAACGGGGGATTTTTCGTCTTGAATATAGCCACGAATCGTCCTTGATGTAATTTTGTATTTGGTTGATGGTCTCTTTAATTAGATGGTAATAGGGCTTTTTTTTTTTTTTTTTTAAATCATGAGAATGCTTGAAATGGAAAATATTTTTCTTTAACATATTCAGTTTTTGGAATTTAGCATGGATAAGATAAACGGTGAATAACGGTTTCTTACCTACTATGCTACACGTGCTCTTTTTTGTACGGTGTTAATAATATCTGATCTTTTATTTGATTTCTAGAGTTCGGGCCGCTGAGCATTTCTCTGCTATTAATGTAATGATGGAACAATTAAAAATAATTAATGGTTTATTGCCTACCCAATTACTCGTGTTCTTTTGCATTTTGTGTTATCTTCGGATATGCTTTATATGGTTCCTACGAGTTATGATTCTTCCACACTTGTTCATTCATATGTTCAGATCACAGTTACATCTTATTTTTTGTAAGCATAAGCATTCCTAAATTCAGAATGTTTAGACTTCAACTTCTAACCAGAATAATTATGCTGTTAAAGATTTCTCTTCACTAAAACACCATTTTCTCGTTGATGAAGATTTTCTAATCTACGTCTAATATTTCTTCTTTGCTTTTACCGCGTGCAAAAATTCCAACGAATGGTATCCTGTATTTCATTTGAGATTTTGCAAAATATACTTCTACTTTGTATCTCTTAATCTGGTGACTAGTTTAAGTAGACAAACTTACCATGTCTACCTTTTCCTTCTTTATGGCTTCTACTACCCTAAGATCATTTCGGCTCAAGATTTATTTTGTACCCACAAATTTGATGAGACATTGATTGAGCACGACAATTCATTGTTCTTCCAGTGTTACTTCATTCTGAAACGGAAAAGCCAAAATCTGAGATTGCACTTCTTACAGTACATTGTGGCAACTATATATAGAGCATGTTTAGCTGTGGTTAAAGTAAGCAAAGTTTTGTTAGTATAAAGAAACATCGAAAATTCTGTTTGGCAAAATGACTAACTAAAGTAAGTTTGACTAACTTTTAAGCACAACTGAAAATTCTCCGCCACTTCTTGACTAGTCCTAACTGCATTAGATAAGTACATTTTTGTGCTACCTTATGCTTGCCAATCTTTTTGTTACATATTTTTACCTTCTCTTTCTTTGTAGCTTTGTCGCAGTGGTGCATTTTTCACCGTAGTAAAGCAGACCAAGTTGTTGCGACATGGGACAAACAATTCCAAAGTTCGGAGATGGTGAAGAAAGTGCATCTTTTGTACCTTGCACATGATATCCTGAAGAACAGTAAGCAGAACGGAGATGAATTTGTCTCCAAATTTTGGAATGTTCTTCCTTTGGCACTCAAGGATGTTGTGAAGAATGGGGACGATCGTGGAAAGAAAGCCGTTTCAAGATTGGTAAGAAATTTCCTCCTCCATTTCTTCTATTATTCTCAACAATCATTTATTTCATAGATTGTTTGGAAGACCTTTTATGGAACTGCTCAAATCTGGATTATTACATCGTATTTTGCCCCACGGTAGAATTATATTTTTCAACAACTATAGGTGGGCACCATATCGGTTGGTTGGAGTGGCTTGACTATTATGATAATCTTATTATTAGGTCAATAGATGGGAAGAAAGGGAAATTTTTGGATCCTGTGCTCAGAGCCTGAAAGATGTAATGCTTGGAGAAGAATTGCCTCCACCATTGAAGTATGGGAAGAAACGTTGTCGTTCTATCATAATAGAAGGGGACTCTAGATCTATCAAAGCGGTAAGATTAACTGTTTGGTTTACATATTAGACAATATATTGAATAAAATATTACTTTCTTTTCTTCTTGAGTAGTGTCCTATGCTACTAATATTTTTGGATTCTTTTCCTGCATGTGTTTGCTTTTGAAACCAGAAATTGACCATTGGAAGCACAGAAGAAAGAATTGTGTCAGCTTTTAACTTGGTGGTCAGCGAACATCCCATTGAAAATGAAGAAATGAAGAAGTGCAAGTCCGCCGTCCAACTTGTGAGTAAGATAAGAGAAGATGTCAGCATCGCCTTAACAAAAGGTAGGCTGGTAACTTGAGGAAAAAAAAAAGAAAAAGAAAAAACTTAGAAGTATGTTTTAAGCCTAGCCAAAAAAGCTCTCTTCAGCAATCTTCTTCTGAGTTATTCATGGTTAATGATGTGATGCTCTTGATTTTTTGTTAACAAGAATTTGCTTCTTCCTTCTGTAGCCAAGGATTCAACGCGGAAGGCCTTAGCCAAAGAACTAGAGAAGGAAGAACTTGTTTTGACTCAGAGCATTGAGAAACTTAAAGTTGCCGAAGCAAATAGAGTTATCCTTATATCACGATTAGAAGAAGCACTTTACGAACAGGTACAATATCATATATTTACCCGAATCACTTCTTTCTATATTTGCAAAATTTGATGACCTTGATTGACGTGCATTTTTTTTGTGGTTACTTGTATGATTTTTTAGAAATCCGAGCTGGAGAATGTTCGTATGCAAATGCAGGTTTGTCCATTGATTATCGCGCTTGCATATTTGAAGTAATATATGTCTATTCCATTATGCCGCCTGCCTTTATTATGTTCTCTTTTTCTTTCTTGAAAGTAGTTGGCTGCTGAAAAGTGGGCATCTTAAATTTGATAAGAATTCATGGGAACATGAATTCATTTATCCTTGCGGAAACAAAAATAATGTATCACTTCAGAAGGAAGAGAGATCACTTATTAGATGATTGAGATTAATGATAATATGCCACTATGATCAATGTGCAACTGAAAGTTTATTGGAACCTTCTTCTAGAGATGTGATATAGTGATTTCTCAGGAGAATTGGGCCATCTATCGTATCATATGGTTGCCATTGATGGTCAATCATCAAGAGAAGGAAAAAATCTTTGTATGATAATCATGTCACGTACTTTATTTTTGTTGGAATTTTTTCTTATATCAACTAAAGCCTTGGCTGGTTCTATCACTATTAAATCCTTGACAAATCTAGAAATTTTGTCTACTTCATAGTCTTTGGTAGATTTTTTCACATTTCAAACATTATATAAAAATCTTGGTTAGGAATTTAGCCTCCGTTTGGGAAGAATTTATAAACAATTTAATTTATGAAGAGATATGATGCGGACATCATCGAGATTTATTTTTATTGTTATTGGACTTATTATTTATATTTTTATTATATTTCCTACCTGAATCTCGCCAAAACATACCTAAACCCGACACCAGTCGATCAAGCCCTAGACAGTTCACCACCGCCCACAGTTCCCACCCGAACCAGCATGCCGACTACCTCTATTACTAGTAACCACCACAAACCCATCCACCGCTATGTGTCACCAACAACCGCATATACCAACGTCAAATCCATAACCAATAGCTGTTCCCACACCTCGCCAGATATCACAGCCAAAGCTGTTAACTATCAATTGTCGACAGCAAGACTAGAATCACCGTGACATTGCACTTACAGCAATCGGCAAATCGCACCTACATCGTCGGTCAGAAGTTCCATCACCACAACTACACCAGCGTCCACCTTCACTAGCGCCATAGCCCCACATGTACTCGTCGCCGGATACAGCAGTCGCCAATTTGCCGACAATAAACCAGCACCGCCTCTATTTCATCCCCGACACCAATAGAAGACAGAATTGCACAGACAAACATCAATTTGGTGCGTGGTGTGTCTTGGTTAGGTAATTGATTGGGTATTGGGCCTCCACTTTTATAATCAATGTAATTCATTTTTAGTTGAAAACTTGTGAAAAAAAGAGAGAGAGAAAAGTGAAAAAAAAATAGTGTGAAAAAAAAGTATGTCTAACTTTTTTTAGGTACATCTTTGACGTGTTGGTTGGCTCGGTACTTCGACGAACTTGTTGATTGGCTTGGCTACTTCAAAGAACAAAGGGGAGTTTCTGTTTTATTTATCATTGGTTTATATTACTGTTTATTTTTAAAATTGCATCGATTAGTTTCTCTGTGCCGCTGTTATTCTAAGTTTACCTAAAGTTCACGTGACCAAATCCCTTGACTTGTTGAATTCCCATAATTTTACCTCAAACTGCATATGACTAAATCCCTTGACTTGTTAAATTGCCATTTTACCCCACTTATTTTACGTGATCGAATTTTGACTAGTATTTGACTCCTGCTTTGCGATTTTACATGTGTCGTATTTGAATTTACATAATCCCAAAAAACTAAAAAATAAAAAAAATTGTTAAATGTTCAGGTTGTTATTTTCATTGCTTGCTCTTATTGTTTATTAATCTCTCAATTGCACATCATTTAGCTGCTAATATAGTACATGCAGTTGCGTAGGATCGTCTTATCATATCTAGTTCTAATAACCTGACCATGGACCCATCCTAATTTGATGCTCTCACCAGACAATTAGCACAACTTGCCACTAACCGACAACAGTTCCAAACTCAATTAGCGATTGTCCAAACTGAGATGGCTGCTAATCTTGAAGAAAGTAGGAGCCTAAGCTGCTAGACTGAACAAGTTTAAGCAAATCCCTCATTCGATTAATATTTATAATTTTGACTATAATAAACAAAATCATTGTCGACAAGGTGATCAAAAATATTTTCGACACGATTGTAGGATAGAGGCCAGGTTAATGAGTGAAAACAAAGTTATGACCGTCACAATACTCATTCTCTTTCACGTCATAAGGAGCATTCTTTTAGAAACATTAAAGTATGTATTTCTACTTTTGATGGTTGTTTAGATTTTAAAATTTTTACTCAATGGACTACCCTTAAACAAGATAATCGGTTAGTGACTAAGTATATTGCTGAATTTGAGGAATTTCGAATGAAATGTCATGTCATTGAGGATGAGGCCCTGACTTTGAGTAGGTTCAATCAAGGTCTAAGAGATGATCTTAGGCGTGAACTTTTCCTTCGAGGTGTCACTACTCTTGATCACGCTTACTCTTTAACCCAAAATTATAAGTTGATTATTTGTACTCCATATAAAAAGCATGGTGACAACCATACCCCAGCTCATCCGCTCCACGTCCTCTTAAGTCTACTAGGAGACCTTACCCATCAAATGTTCCTCCCGTGTTTGAAAATAAGGGTACAACTTCTGAAATTCCAAGAACTTCTTCTTACTTGCAGTGCTTCAACTGTAAGGACTTTGGCTACATCTCTTCCAAATGTCCTAGTCGAGCCTTAGTCATTGAAGAACGAGAGAATATAATAGATAAGTGGTTAGACGATAAAGTCTATGAACCTAAACTTGATGAATTTAATGACTTTGATGATAGTGAGAACACCTCCTTATGTAGTATTCGGACTTTTCCTAGGAATCTACGTATTGTAACCCTTGGTCCCAATACCTCTCGATCAAGTATTGTATGTCATACCATTAACTAACCCAAATGTAATATTGATTTGTGGCTTCATGCCAGTTTCAAGGAAAATCTTGGGAATCGAGATTTGATCCTCCCAACAGTTCAACTTATAAATAATAATTTTGGGAATCGGTCTATAAGTATGAATCCCTTTGAAGTTATTCATGGTTATGAGCCTAGGAAGTGTTTAGACCTTATTCCCAAGTCCCCACATGCTAGTGTGACAATGTCAGCTGAGGCATTTGTACATCTTCTTCATGATTTGCATATTGAGATCAATAGATTTGAAGCAAGTAATGTATCATATAAACTTCAAGATGATTTGCATAAACGACATTTTGAATTTAATATTGGGGATTATGTTATATTGCAAGCTCGTAGTGTTGGTACTTTTAAAATTTTAGAGCATATTGGTCCAAATGCACGTGTCAATGATCTTTCATCACATTTTG
>CAIGRB010038410.1:0-20912 GCA_903798255.1 Fraxinus quadrangulata
TATTGTTATTATTATTATTTTTTCCCCAAAGCTGGAAATAAGTACTTTTGACAGTAAGGTAAGAATACCATGCAGCACAGCAGCAAAGTATAATTATGCAAAACAACTCTAAATGTGTAAGAAAGGATACATCCAGATCTTATTCTGTCAAGCTCCCCATTGAATATAATCAGTTTCCTCGAAGTGTTTACTACTGCTTCTTTATAAAGCTCTTCCACCACAAGCATCTCTAGATTGAAAACGAGAATCTGATCAACATAAAAAACATTGGAAAGGAGAAAAAAAGAAGAGCAATTGCTTGAATATCGAATGAGAGACCAAGAGTAAGCTTGTACCATTGACATTAAAATATGGATAGGCGACTAGGAAGAGTTCATCTTCTGGCTTCACACGGTCGGACATTTTAACTTTTGATACAAACCCAAAATCTTCAAACAATGAAGGCTTTGTTAGATAGTCCAATTTTAGAGAAGCTCCTCCAAAAGCTGAGTTTCTTGCAAATGTGACTTCGCTGGCCTCTGGAAAAAACTGCAAGATTTCTGAAAGCGTTTCATGAACATGAACTTGTATGTAAGAGTGTAGAATTTGATGGGAAGAACAATAATAACAAAAATAAAAATACAAACTGGCTGTAGAAACCTTGTACTTGGAGAAGATAATTGTGAAATGTAATGTAGAAATAAAAATCTGAAGAGTTAAAAGTAATGGATTACTAAAATTTCACTCTTAAGATTCCTTGCATAATGCATAATTGGAAAGGTGAACCAACAGTTACCTGAGTTAGACTACTTCGAACATTAAAAGGCTACTGCTTCTATATTCAATACCCTTTATTATTTACCAATGAACCACGAGACTAGGTATCAATAGTTGTAATATGCTCAAAACAATGAAAGAACGGTGAACTTTTCATAATCCAGAAAAAAAAAAGATCTTACTAGAACATGTAACATTCCCCTGCATATCAACATGTAGTTTTCAAGTTCCCATTCGTAAGTATTTATCGTTTTAAAGTCGTAGACTTTCTGGAGTTGAATTTGAACATGTTATATCTACTTGGAAGGGTATTAATATTAAAAACGTAAATTTCTCCAAGAAAATATCGTTTATCATACCCATGGATATAAAATCCTAAACTTTTCATTAGATAATGTGAATATTATATGAAAGTTCAAGACGTACAATTCTAGTCCGTGTGGCTTTCTCTGGACTTATGACAAGGTCACAGAATTCACGAATAAGCTGCAAACTTCCAGTCATTTCTATACCGCCTTCACCGTCACCTGGTACAATCAAGACATTTGCAAGTGTAAAAACATCTTAATAAAATTTCGAAGGTAGCTACCGTGAGATAAAGTGGAAAGAAGATGACTACCTGGCACAGATTCCAATCCAGCAGTCGGGAACTCAATTTCCTGTGGCAGAAACTTGTTGCTCACAAACTCTGGAATTTTGAATATGATATTGTTCATTTATTTCTTCTTTTCGCTACGAAAAGATAAAGATTGAGAAAGAAACTAACTAACTCACCATCAGTTGCTTGTCATCTTTTAGAGCCAATACAGTTGCTGCTTTAGCCTGTTAAGCATTACAATGATCCCATGTAATTTAGGAAGTAATTATATTGCAAATCACCAACTGCTATTCCTAAGCAATAAAGAGAATGATGGACTCTATGTTAATAATCTCCTATATTCTTAAATTGTTAAAAAAGGTCGATGGAACATCATTTTTTTTCCTCTTAAGATTCATCAAAACCTATTATTTCATAATGATACTCTGGAACGCAGAGGCGGAGCCAGGAGAGTACAAATACATAGAAGAAAAAACATTCCTTCAATTTTATTTACATATAAAAAAAAAAATGGCTGCCCCTATCTCCACCCCTGCTGGAACAAGTTGGAATTTTCATAACAGGTGGCGAAAACACCAAAAGAGGACTTAAATTCAGCATATGCATAAGAAATATCTATAAAAGACTTACTTGCTGAAGAAGTTCGTTATAATCACTAGGAAATGGTACATCGAAATCGACTGACGAACCACTTTCCCCGGAAGCAGCATTATTCACAAAATCAAATTTCTTCAGAATCTTCATCTTTCCTTCATCTTTCTTTATCGGAAACCCCCCAAAATAAAAGCCCTAAATTGTGTTCAAAAACAGCAAACAGTAATATTAACACAAAATTGATTATCCCAACTTTGAATGCATAAAAGTAGGAAAAGAAAAATAACAAGAAATTAAAAATTAAATACATTATAATGCTTCGAATTTTCCAAAAAAATAGCAACATTATGTTTGTGTGTCATGTCGCTTAACATCAACATTCAAGGCTACATTTTTTCAGATCAAACGAGCAATCGAACCGATTTAGGCACAGCTGCACAAACATGTTCTCAAACAAGTCACAATTTTGTGGAGTATTTAAAGGGTAAAATTCTACAACTCGTGTACTTCATGGTTCAATTAAATATTCGAAGCATTACAATTTCCAAAATTTGTATGGCAACTAAATTTAAATGTATTTGCAGAAAAAATGCATAGAGTAAAAATTACCTTAGATTTTGTTATAGCAGAGATTGGAATAGGAATACCACAAACGGTTAATAGCATTTTGAAATCAAATGGGAATTTGAGTCATTGGATGCAAATAAACATGCATATTTGTCTGTATGAATGTGCGGTTTTCATTTGGCTAAGGCTCTAATTATAATTTGACTACAAATATTGCTCTTTTTTCCCCTTCTCTAAAAGGTTTTTATTTTCTGCAAATTCATTATAGTTACTCAGATAAATAAAAGAAAATAATTCGATTGTGTTTTTATTCTTAAAAAATATATAAAAAAATATATAGACAATATTATTGAATTGCAGGTACTGAAAATAATTTTGAATTGGGGTGTCTATTCATTTCACATCATTGTCGGGTAAACTAAAATTCTTTTATTACATGACATATGAAAGTATTGAAGATGCTTTTATAAGGCTATTTGATCAAATATTCTATATCAAACCATATAAAATAAACAATAAAACACAAATGAAACTATGGGTGTGTTTGAGCCATATTATTTTAAAAGAATGTATTTTGGAATAGTAGATTGATAGAGAATGTGTGGTTGAAAAGGAAGGAAAAGTTATTGATGTGATAGAAAATATTATTTTATTGAAAAATGTGTGTTTGAAAATGAGTAGAAGAATGAGAATGAAAAAATTAATGCGGACCAAACAAGGGCTATATAACGAATCTCATTGGCAATTATTTAAAAAAAAATAAAAATGAGGAAATTATAAAAAAACTTTATTTATACAAAAATCAGATATTAATTCATCTATTTTATCTAGCTTCCCTCTCTAAATCAAATTATTACCCAAACATCAAACCCTGATTTTATTATTATTATTATTATTATTATTATTATTATTNCCGTCGATGTTAGGCTCACGACACATCTAGCCGATCAAAGTCGACGCGCAGCAAGACATGGCGCCATGAGAGGCGTTGATGTCGTTCGTAGATCTGCTTTAGTTTTCTACCATCGAGTCTTCAATCATGGTGCAGCCATCGAAGCCGGAGGAAGGCAAGGTCAAGCACAAACATTCGATGGGGAAAAGGAAGACGAAGAAGACGGGTTGAGATTTCTGATTTTTGGATCTGATTTGAGCGCAACTACACACAACCAGCGGCGTTCTAGTTGTGGTGGTGAGGTAGTGGCGCGGCGGCGTTGGTGGTTGTGGTGGTGAGGTGGTCGTGGCGACTGTTTTGTTGGTAGTTGGGTAGTGGTTTTGTTGATTTTTGGACGACGATTTTGTTGATTTTTGGGCTGTGGTGTGTGGTGTTGTTTTAGCGGTGGTGACGGTTCAATGGTGTTGATTGTGGTGAGGGTTATGACAAGGAATGAAGACGACGATGTTGTGGTTTGAAGGGAGTGGTGGTGTCGACGATGATGGCTGTCATTAGGAGGCAGTGAGGGTTCACGACTGGGCCTTGTGATGGCGACGATGGTGGTTGCTGTACGGTTTAGGGGAGGAAGATGCAAGGTTGAATTTGGGTCAGCTAGTGAGGTAGGTTGGGTATGGGCTGTAGTTGGATTTTTGGTACTGGAGTATTTTGAACGTGGATGTGGTTTTGTTGGCAGAGACGACGATGGGTTTGTCACGGTGGTGGTGGTGGAATGGCGTGACGATGTGGTGGTGTTTTCTAAGATGTGTTGATTAGTTTAAGGTGGTAGTGTTGCTGTCAGGAGATGGTGGTGGTGATGGTGGTTCGGCGACAAAAGTGGTGGTGATGCTGCTAGAGGGAATGCTGTGGTGGTGGTCACAAGTGTTGATTGTGGTCACAATTTATTTGGTTGATTGTGAGCATTAAATTGGTGAATATGTGATCAATAAACAATACGTGATCAATGAAAAAGATAAAATGTGACCAAGAAATAATGTATGATCTGGCTTTTTTTTTATTTGTGACCGATAATTTAACAATTTGTGACTGTCTACTAAGTTGTGACTTATAATATTTGTGATTTATAACTAATAAATAAATTGTAAAGTATAAATTTTTTATTTGTAACCGATGAACAAATTGTGACCTATAAAATTTTTGAACTGTGATCGTAAATAATTTGTAACATATAAAATTTCTGTTTGTGACCGAAATATAATATGTGATTGATTAAATTGATAGATTTGTGACCGATGAATAAATTGTGACATATAAATTTTTGAATTGTGACCGATAAACAAATTGTGATCTATAAAATTTTTGAATTGTGACCGTAAAATCATTTGTGACATATAAAAATTGTTATTTGTGACCAATTATATAAAATTTGTGACCAAATTATATAGAATTGTGATCTTAATATATTTAATTAATAAAATATATGTTTTATTAATTAATTTATAAATAAAATTTAAAAACCTTTGAAATTTTAAATTTTAAACTTTCAATCTTTTAAATTTGAAATTGGTAAAACTAAACCTCTTAGTTACGAAATCTTTCCAAAAAATATTCCATTTTTAGAATAATTTTTAAGCCCAATGAAACATTCTATTATGCGTTGTCAAAGAAGCAATTTATTGTTACTTTATTGACTATCGAAGTAGAGGTTGTATATGTGATAGTTTGTGACAGTCCAAGTCATTTTTGTCCAGGAAGATCACGAAGAGCTTCATTTCAAACAATTGGAAATATTCAGATTTATTGGGAAGGAAGGAACAGTTGATTTGATATATTACACAAGTGAAAATTAAGTTGACGGCATATTCACCAAGCCCTACGAAAGTTGCTCGATGTTTACAAAAGAGAAGATTTTTAACTTGAACATTTGTAAACTTCAAGTTTACTCAGTTGTAATTTTTTAAAAAAAAAAAAAAAGTCTTCTATAATTTGTTCTTTGTCTATGGACTGAAAATTCGGTAGGAATAATGTATAACATTAGCAGTTGAAAAAACATTTCAGTAAACTTTGATATGGAGCTTTTCAATACTCAATCTATTTATTGTATCCTTTCGCGGGGTACATGGTTTACGTCTAAACAGATTGAAACATTGATCACCGAGACAACACGTTTTAAAGGTGAGGATCAAGTTGCTACAAGCCCTATAGGTTGAGGACCGACGATACAACTTTCCTAAATATAATAAATTGACTAAATTGGTAATTTGGTATAATGAGTATTTTTATGAACATAGTTCGAGAGAAAGGAATTGGAGCATCAAACTCAAGTGTTCAACTTGAATTGCCTACATATTATCAGGTCCACTACCTTGAATATGAAATAATGCAAGCCTACATATTATCATCTTTATACTTTCCTTCTCTGTAATGGATTGCTTGTGTAACATTCACTGAGACCACCTGGTGACATGTAGAAAACATTTAACATTTATGATCAATTATTTGTTAAGCACTGGGAATAAAATAAGTAATAACTTCACAAGAGATGAATTTCTGGGAATATATGTTGCTAGCATTTGTAGCTCTACCAAACCTTAAAGACAATAAAGCTCTAAAATATGGTGAAAAACTGGATCTGTTCTTTTCCTTCATAAATGCGAGCTTTGAAATCTACATTGACCAAATTATCAGTATAAATATAAAACAGATGTTAAAATTCAAGAACAAAAGCAAAAGCATCAAGGAAGGTAACGTGCCTGAGTAGATAAGAACTTCAGTGACTTAACCATCTTGCTTGACTGTGAAATTGATAAGACTCTATCTTCCTACCGTGCATGATTAGCAGAAATTAATAATGTGATCAATGACTTCATGATCAAGTATTATCAAGAAAGACCCCTCTTTCGGGACCAACACAATAATACAATTGGACAAAGAAATGTCCAATTGAGAACCCAATTGCTGAAACGTGATCAAAGGCCGTTAATCTCACAAAATCATACAACATGAAGCTGCCATAAATAGTAAGCCAATACAGATACATGAAAACAATATCCAGAACTTACAGGTAAAACTTTCACAGAATATTTTATGATATTTGGAACGACAACCTTTCCTTGATTAGCTATCTGTGCAACAATAACTATGAATCTTTAAGTAGAAGTCACAAAAGTCTAAATGTAGAAGGGGAAGCAATGAAGAAACGATAGTTTCAGTTTTCCCTAAGTGGCTTTAGATGAATGGCTTTCAGAGCCAGAGCAGGTAAGTTTGTAAAGAATACATAAAGTCCTCAATAATTCACTATCCAGAATAAAATGCCAGCCTACCCTAATCCAAGTCGTAGACTAGGTTATGGTTGAATAAATCAGTCACAAAAACTTAGCAGCCAAAGTATTGTTATCAAATGGTTCATATAAATGAAGGAGATATTTGATGGACGTTATTAAGAAGAAAATACATTTTATAATATGATGTTATAGGAATACGTGGTTAAAAATTAAAAATAAAAGTTTTGGATTTGCACATGATATTATTTTATTGAAGAACGTGTGGTTAAAAATGAGTATTGAAAGAATGAATTTTGAAGTGAATCAAACAGGTGCTAAAATACAATTTTTTTTTTTTAAACAACGGGGCTCAAACAACTCGTAAGAGATGAGAATGACATCAAGAAAAAGGGTAAAATTGGTAGACAAATATATGGCATCAGCATGACGTCCTTGATGACGCCTTACTAGCAAACAAATGTTGGATGAATGAAGTTCTCGACGTTGACAGTTTATTAATTAGTGGGTCTTTTTTATTTATTCATTAATTGTTATTTTTTTTGTAACAGTGGAGTCCTAATTTTATGTATTAGTAGGTTAGGAATGTAATTAGTTGGATTAATTATTAATTAGTGGATTAGTGATTTGCTTAATTAGTGTTGTTTGACTGTTAGTAGGATGTGTGCAGTTGTTGCACGACATGCATTACCATTTAATTTTCTATTTTTTTTTTTTTGACTGTTAGTAGGATGTATATTATCATTTTTTTTAACACTTTGTCATGTGTCAATATGCCATTGGACAATTTAAATTTTTGACAGTTTTTCCACTCAATTAATATTCGCCGACACTCAGTAACGTCAATAATAATGTTAACAAAAGAGTTTACAAGTAATGTTTTCTTAATTTATTTGAGGGTCACTTTCATGATTCATGAACATATTCAATTTCCCCGGTAGACAATTAAAATGAGGTGAAAATAACTCTTAAATAAATCAATGCGTGCAAAGCACGTTAATCCTAACATCAGAAAACTTTGAATGCAGATCTAGATACTTTATTTGGGAAAGTTTTGAGAGTAAAGTTTGCAATATGTCTCTTTCAATTAATATACATAAATAGGCAAGACACACAAAATCCACCAACAATTCATCAATAATTCTTCCTACCTTTTATTTTTATTGTTCTACTTCATCTTCACGTCATAATATGAACAATGGATAACTTGCTTTTAATTGAAAATATCACTTATTTTTTTATGTTATTATCCCTTTAAAATTAGGAGTGCATGGCTGATCGGTTTTTTAAATATTAAGTTGAAAAATGTATGCCTCTATCTATTTAGCCCACATTTGGTAAATTTTAAATTAAAATTCAAGTGAAAATCAACAATTAATTTTAATCACATATTTCATGAGATCAAAAACTTTTCAAGTGCACATTCTATCAATTTTTATCAAAATACAATAAAAATCTGATTTTTATTTAAACCAAACAGAGGCTTAATATGTAACTATCTTATTTTCGACTTTCACATATTAAGAAAAAGATTTAAAACTCACATACGAGTTCTAGAGGAGAAAAATGTTGGCATGCATGCATAGCTTTTGCATAAAAGTTGACAATTGTAATCTGCATAGTTTATGATTCAGGAATTCAATATCTTATTTACCTAACACGCATCAACAAATATAGAGAGAGATGGGGGGGTTGGTGGCACAAATTTAGTTCACGTTACTCAACCCCCAATTCCAATCTCACCCTACCAACCCAATTTGAGTAAGGATCGACTCTCTATATAAATGTTTGCTTTTTTTTCCAAAGTTTGAAGGATAAGAAGAGCTAAATAATCCCAAAGAGTGAGGAAATGGCAAAGAGTAGGGTTCTTGTCGTGGGTGGAACTGGTTACATTGGTAAGAGAATTGTTAATGCTAGCTTAGCCGAGGGTCATCCAACTTATGTCCTAAGACGCTCAGAAATTGGCCTCGATATCGATAAATTGCAGATGTTATTATCGTTTAAACAGAGGGGAGCACGACTCGTGGATGGCTCATTTTTCGACCACCGAAGCCTTGTGGATGCTGTGAAACAAGTCGATGTTGTCATATGTACAATGTCTGGGGTGCACTTCCGGAGCCACAATCTTTTGATGCAGCTCAAATTGGTTGAAGCCATCAAAGAAGCTGGAAATATCAAGGTACATATAAATGGTTCATTGAGGAAATTGTTCAACTGAACATGTCCATGAAGCTTGTTTTGCATGGCTTTTGAGATCAAAGTGTTTTTTCTAATTAGAAGAGTTTTTAGAGGAGTTGATCCAAAGTGACTTCTTATAAAAGAACTTTTTGAATAGAAAACTCTTTTGAAAATTCCTTTCTAAGCAAAAATAAAGGTAATTTCCTTCAAAAATTATTCTACAAAAGCAAAAGTCAGGTCAAACGGGTCCGTAATAGGGGTCGAAACCATAAATTTTTTCCATGAATTTAGTTGAACATTGTTAAACCAATTAAATGTGAACTCATTCTGAAATTACTTATTTGTCAAATATGATATTTAAAATTACTCTCGGTCAAAACTTTTTAGAAAATTAACTTTTAAATTACAATCAAACATGTACGTCGTGTAAAAATTTATCTTCAATTCCTTACAAATATAACTCAAGTTTATTTTTTCTATCAAAGGACACAACACAGAAATCTATAAATTGGTAACGATGTGACTCGAGCTAAAAAAAATGTCTATTTAGGTACCTTTTTGAAATCATGTCATGTAAATGTTTAAATTGTTATAGAGTCGGCAAATTTATCTATTTACATAAATATTCCACTCTTAAGATTTTCTATTAATTTATTTAATGTTAATCTTAAACCGCTCACAAACATATTGAATTTATTTTTCCATCAAAAGCCCAACACATGGATGTCTATTTACAGCGTTTCTTGCCTTCAGAGTTTGGCATTGATCCAGCACAAATGGAACATGCACTTGAACCAGGAAGAGTTACATTTGATGAAAAGAAGACAGTTAGAAAGGCAATTGAAGATGCTAACATCCCTTATACGTATATTTCTGCTAACTGTTTCGGAGGATACTTTGCTGGAAATCTCTGTCAGATGGGAACCCTACTTCCTCCAAAAGACAAAGTATACATCCATGGAGATGGAAATGTTAAAGGTATATACAAAACATACTTATTACATTGAGAAAATTACACCGGTACTATTAACGATGAAAACGAGCAAGAAAATCGTGTACTCCTATTTTGTTCTATTCTTCGGTACAACAAAATATAAGACAATAAGTTTTTTTGATCTATGGAAAAAAATTAGTCTATCTAAATGGAAGAGAGTGCAGTGGTTCGAGTAATTTTATTTGTTTGTAAAAATGGTCAAAAGGTGTCAGTTACATTCATAATCGCAAAAATCTAATAGATTTTGTACCTAATTCTTGTAAAAGAAGGGTATCTACTTAAAAGCATTTGTGCTTTCGTCAATAGTTTAAAAGAATGAAGAAGAAAAACTGTCTGAATCACAAGTTGTATAGCAGTCTTCTTCATTTCAACAACGTTATTTATTTTGTGATTTTGAAATTTGACAAGTTTTATCCATGCTTTTTAAATTTTGCATCAATCATGAAAGCAATCTATATGGATGAAGACGATATAGCAACATACACGATTAAGTCCATTGATGATCCTAGTACATTGAACAAGACATTGTACCTTCGACCACCAGAAAACATCCTTACTCAAAGGCAACTAGTCGAAATATGGGAGAAGCTTACAGGAAAAATGCTAGAGAAAATCAGCATTTCTGCAGAAGACTTCTTATCTAAGATAAAAGGTATAATATCTTACTAAACCAAACAAATTTTATGTTAGTTTTTTCTTGCAATATTCAGATTTTTTGAATTTCTTATCGTGTAAATGCAGGGGCAGATTTTGTTGAACAAGTAGGATTGGGGCATTTCTATCACATTTTCTATGAAGGATGCTTAACAAACTTTGAAATAGGGGAGAATGGGGCAGAAGCCTCAGAACTTTATCCAGAAGTTCAGTATACTCGAATCCAAGAATACTTGAAGCGTTATCTCTAATGTCACTGCTGGCTATGAATTGACTTTTGTTCGCGAATGATATCAAATACTCGATATATGTTTAGTGTGACTTTTCATTGCATTTTATTTTGGTATCCTTGAAGAACATTTTAAATCAAATTTAATATAATAAGTGAAAAGATAATCATCTTCATTGAAGTTGAGATCTCACTCAAGGATCGAGTGATATTTCCTTTCAGTTTCTTGATTCCCAGCGACTATCTTCAAATTTTTGATTTAACAATCGATTTACCTACATTGTTAGAATATATGGGATGACTCAACCCACAAGACATTAAAATGGTTGGAGGGAATTGTTTGAATTTGAAATTCAAATCTACACTCCTCGTAACCTCAATTAACACCCATGTATGGTGTACCCTCGAATTATTATTCAAGAGAAAGAGAGAAAAATATGGCAAGATAAAATGGTGAAATTTGTAGGTGAAAAATACACAAAAATTGGAAAGGCCCTGAAAATTGAAATCACAAAATAAGGCACTTAAATTGTGAATAATAATTTCATTCCATTGTGAATGGGGTTGAGATCATTGGAGAATTTAAAAAATGCAGATTTGGGAGTTTTGAGATGTAAGATGATTCAACTACATAAAGATCTTGGATTCTTGACCCATAATTTATGATTATACATGCTGAAAATTCCTACATGCACATTTTTGTGGTTTGAATACAAATGCATTGGGTGCTTAATTTATGCACAGAATCGTACAGAAACAAGTCGCAAAATGGTTAGCTGGACATGAATTTGATGATGAATTCGTCACGAATTTTGTTTAACTCTTTAATAGAGCCTGTAAAGAAATTAAAATTGCAATCGGTCGGTTGATTTTTTTTGTCGTTTCTACTTTCAAGGCCACCGCGGTTATTCATATCAAGCAAAAAACTGTTCTCTTTTGCTATTCCTTTCGAACTTAACAAGAGAAAAATAAAGAAGTATGTACAATAGTTGACAACTGTAGATTTCCTAGACAAAAAATTCAACATCTAGATTTTTATGATCTCCAGATTATGATTTCACCCTTTTTTAACTTGTATGATATGATTCAGGAGTCGAGATCGACGAAGCCAAGCCCGAGACAAGACCCGTTGATTATCGAAGGAGAACCGATTACGCGATCGAGGGCAAAGCGGGTAATTCAGGCGATGAGATTACTTGTGCAATCAACAATTGACGATATCATGATCTATACAGGAAAAGAGGCAAGTTTCACGTTGTGGTCGAGGTCGGAATCGGAATCGAATTGGACTAACTTGATTCAAGCAACATAGGAGGTAGTATTGGAGGACAACTATGCGACCACAAAGTTGTCATGAGCATGCGGTCGCATGCCTATTTACCACGAGTAAAAGGGAAGCCTGTGGCTCTTCTATGTGACCGCATAAATTTGAACTATGTAGCATAGAACAAATTATGGGCATAAATTTCCTATTTTCGAATTTTCCTTATTTCACTAGGATTCTAATTTATTATATTCTTTTATTATTTTAGTAAGTTAATTCCAGTACAATTAGGGTTTTAGGCTTGTCTTATAAATACTTGGTTATTATTCATTGTAAGGACCTTTTAACAAATTTATTATTAAGATATATTCGAGAGGTTATTGTGTTTTTCAAACCTTATTCTTCTTAGAACATTTTGAACTTATCAAGAGAATTCTTATGACGATCAACACCAAGAGCGAATCATGTGTTGTGTAATCAAGAGGTCATTCAAACTTCGTTTTTGTTTGATTGCTTGGTTCATTAATTTTTTGTTCAAACTCAAAACCAGATTATTCTTTGAGCTTTCTTGGGATCTTCAATCTCGTTGTGAGTTGCGTAGTGTTCGTTGCTACGTGGTTCTCATAATTGTATTCCCAAGGAAAATATTGCTATTCGCGGAGTATATTCTAAATTTTATTTTGGCTCTATTACCATGTTAAGTACCGGGCCCACATTCAGGAGTATATTTAGCTTGTGTTTGGCCCCCATTTTTTAGGAAGAATTAGTTTTTGAATAGTGATTTATGGGAGAATGTATGGTGGAAAAGTGATGATACTATTTAGATTTGTGTGTGATTTTATTTTATTTGGAGATTGTGTAGATGATATGAAAAAAGATTAAAAAAAAAAACAGATAGAGAAAGCCCCTGTTTGGCCCCTATTTTAGGGCGTTGAAAATTTTTGGAATAGTAATTGATGGGAGAATGTGTGGTAGAAAAGTGATGAAAAGTTTTAGATTTGTGTGTAATATTATTTTATTTGAAGAATGTGTGATTGAAAATGGGTACCGTAAAAAAATGAATGAGAAAAAAAGAGAAAGAATGGGGCTCAAACATGGGCTTAATTAAGAAACCCTTTTCATTGCTGGTATCTTAACATGGAAACCCTTTTCATTGCTGGTATCTTAACATGGAACTCTCTCTTTAAAAACTTGAAAGGCTCTCTATCACTATGTTAAGTACACTCGTATCCAAGAATACTTGAAGCATTATCTGTAATGTCCGGACATTTGTACCGAAGTTTTCAGTTATTCTCTTGGCTTTGGAATTTTCTTTTCATTGGTATCCATAGCAATAGCTGTTTTTCCAGTTTTTTGTTCTCCGAGTAGGTAGGTGGCTAGGGGGAGAGGGGCTAAGCTGCCTTTTCAATCAATTTCCCTGCTTTCAAGTTTCAAGTCTTTGGCAAATGGGGGAAGGGAGGTTTTTTAATTGCTTTTTGATTGAGTCAAATGTGGCATTGCTGATTCGAGAACAGTTGCCCTTCTTTTTTAACTTAGAGTGCTTTAAGCGGCGCTGGTGAAAATTTATACAAGAAAGGAGTAAACTCGACTTCAGAGTAGTTAAATGTCCCTCAAATCAAAAGATAATTAGATTATGCAGAGGCAGCTGAGCAGTAAATTACTCAAATGTTAATGTCAACAAATTCAACTGCAAAACAAATTTAAGAATCTGATATAAGCAGTAAATTAATCTGTAGTTTCATCTATTTTCAAGTGGTTTAGCTTCAAAAACTGATCCATTGAGGCCAAAAAAATCATAACTACTTCTGGTATTCAAATCAAAATCTGTGGAAGGTCCTTCAAGTTTAAGCTTCACATCTTCTATTTCATCTACCTTTTCCATGTAATTCAACTCCGGCACCTTCGCAATTTTTCCATTTCTCCTCATGAAATTCGAAAGATCCAAATTGAAATCAGCCAGTTGATCTTTCATCGTGTCAACACTACCGGGGTTATTATTCATATCAACCGAGAGGCTCCTCTGAGCCTTTTCCATTATTGTTTGTAAATACTTCCCTTGAGCCTCTATTCTCATTTGCAGTTTCTTTTGAACCTGCTATGAGAAAAATAAATAGTGGGGTGTCGATAAAAATTCCATCTGAAAAGGGCTTAAACAGAAGATAAGCATCTACACGTGAAAAAAATACCTCGAGCTGTTCTTGTAATGTTTTTTGCACTTCAATCTGACATCTTAATGCTTCAGCAATTGGGATCTCTCTATTCAACACATCAAACAATTGTTCGTAACAAATCTTTTAACGAGTTAAAAATGAGGTTCATTCGTGTGTGATTCATAGAACTAAATGAAATAGTCTGTTGATTATGAAGCACCTACCCGTGCTCACTCTTTACTGCTGGTAATTTATTGCTCGAACTTGCCATAGGCATATTGTGCTGTCCATGAGAACTCCCTACGAATGAAAAACATTAGTCTACACACAGGAACAAATCCCCAGAACGGAACATTTTGTAACTTCTCAACACGTTTTGTTTAAATTGTGAAATGGCAGTCGACAATACTCACCACAATTCTCTTTATTTTGTTCCAGAGCATTCTGTTTTTTGGCCTGCTGCTTCCCAAGTCTATACTTCTACACGAAAAGGGAATTAAGCATCATTCAGTTACATATATGTTAAGGTCGGTTAGATGAATCCCTTTAAAAAGGAATGAGTACCTGTAGATGACTCTTCAAGTGATACAATGTCAAGCCCTTTAACCCCATTACCCTCAAAACTGATTTTGGAGTAGCTTCTGCAAATTCAAAACCATTCTCCAAATTTATTCGAATGATCTGACTAATTCTACTAGTATTAAGTTACACAGACAAAATTTCTTGCATCTTTAGATCAGATATATGTGACATTTACTTTACCTTAATCCTACAAAGTACTAAGATAGTTTTACTTGTAATTACTTCTTTCATGTACATAAACTCACTAAATCAGCCTGAATTCCATAAATTATATGCAAAATCAATTTGATCCCGTAACAAGATAATTTCTTAAGATCATTTTTAGATCTATAAAAACCAACCCACGTTACTCTATTCGAAAGATTAACCCAGATCAACAACAAACTGAGTCATATTCCTAATAATTTTGCAATCGACAAAAAGATTAGCCTCATCAACAAATACATTATTAAATGTTGAACTAAAATCAAAATTGACTCACTATCAGGGCCTCCAAGTTTGGTGACAGCATCTACAAAACGATCATGAAGATCAGCAGTCCATCTCAGTCTTGGCTTTGAGTCTCTTGTCATCATCACCCCACTGCCTCTCGTCACCCCCTCGCTGCCAATACCTCCATAAATTCTGTCCATCTCCGCCTCTTATTACATAAATCTCGTAAAAACTCTCTCTTTGTGACTTTCTCTTTAAGCCCTCATGCCATCTTTATTCCTTGACAAAGGAAAAAAGAACAGTAGAGAACAAAGTAACTAAAGAATTAAAGTTCGAATCCAGAACAGAAAGACAGAAGAAAAAGATTGTATATAAATAGAACAAGATCAAATTACTGAATTAAGCACTGTAAAAATGATCATATATAGATACTGCATGAACGTGAAAAAGGAGAATCTATTACTAGGAAAAGATGAAAAAACGTTCAGAGCTTCCTAAAGACTCAACAAGAACAACTGAGCCAATCATGAAGACAAAAACATATAATATATAGGAACGTTAAGATAGTACTAGACTTCATTAATACAGACAGAGAAGCTAAAGTCTCACTGTCTAATTGTTTAGCACCAAATTGTGTTATATTTATTAAAGCTCGTGATTTCATCTTAAAAGCTTAATTAAGCGTGCGAACCCATATGTGCGGTATATTTATTTCATTTTTATTTGACGTGGAATTTTCCTTGAACATGCCGTGCAAGATAGAGGCTTTTTTAAGAAAATTAATTTTGAAATCTGATTGCTTGTTTGAGCTTTTTTTTTTAAAGCATGAATTTGCTGGTTTGAATTTAATGAAGTCACCAAACATGCACCTCAAGTCTACGGGAATTTTGCATAAATTTAATCTGTTAGGGGGGTGAGAAATGTGAGTCCAAAAAGAAAAGAACATGGAGAGGAAAAATCGCCGACGAATCTGAAGAAACATGATTGCCAAAAAAAATCTTAAAAAATGAACTATTTTGACTGTATCTGATTGTTGAGTACGAGTTACTGATCCGTGAGCCGCTAGATTATTGACTTTATGACATATTAGAATCATTCACGGTCGAGATTGGGATTATGGATCGAGTGGAGAGTCTGATGGTGTAGGAGAACAGAAAGTCATGAAGCCAGCAAGGAATATTCGCCGGCAAATGTGGGGACACGAATATTCGTGCACTCACGTGCCACGTCTTCCAAATTGGAGGTGGACTTTAGGGTGTTTTGAAAGAAGTTATTCTATGCCACGCATCATCGTACATCATGTTCGACTGGTGTTAAAGATTAAATTTAATTAATAAATATATTCCGTGTCCTTAAAATTTAATATTTTAATAGGCAAGTCTATTAAATAGTGCACAACTATGTTTAATTTGATAATGTGAATAACACAATATTTAAAAATATTAAGAAACATAAGGAAGATAAAATCTTGTCAAATTCAATCTTTCAAGTTGTGTATCTAGATTTTTTTAACTCACGCCACTACGAAAATATAGTATTATTAAAACTGAAAAAATAAAAAACATAGTGTACTAAATGATCATTTTACTTTTTGATAAGAAAAAATGATCTTATTTAACCAATTAATAAAAAAGGAATCTCTATGCCAAATTGCAAAGTGACACTCAGAGTTTTAGCATGTAAAGAACGTGTATTACACGTTAGAGTGAACAAGTAAATGTGACTAAATGAAGGTAGCTGTCAAAATAAGATCAAACTTGGTGTACATTAAAATGTACATCAAGTTTGACAACCCCCTCACAATAGTGGAGGGCTTGCTTCCTATTCTGAAGAGGATGTCAAACTTGGTGTACATTATCCTAGGAGCCTGTTTTCTATTGTGAGGAGAATGTAAATCATTGTATACAAAGTGTTTAACCTGTCAAAATATATGTGTTTTGCAGAATAAATTGAAAGTACAAATTTCATATTAAACCTCTTTTTTTTCTCACATTTGACCATACAGGTCCATACTTCATAGAAAAGTGTCGGGATCCTGACAACTACATATACATAGCTGCATTATTTGAACATATAGGGTTTGTTTGATGAATATTATTGATAAAAAAAAGTATTTAAATAATGATATGATGAACAATATATGGTTAAAAATTAAGAAAAATTATTGATATGATGAAAAATATTATTTTATTGAAAAATACATAATTGAAAATGAGCTTTAAAAGAATGTGTATCAAACAAGGATATAAAAGAATGTGTGTCAAACAAGGACATAATCAGCACAAAACCAGCATAAGCTCATTAAAGCATAGTAGAATAAGCACACGTTAAATTATTTTTCTTGTCGGTTCAGAAACTGTTTAAATTATAACGTAAGAATACATTTGAATTATGGTTTTTTTATAATTAGTTTTGCAGTAATTTAAACCTCATCTCTCTCTCTCTCTCTCTCTCTCTCACACACACACACACATTGAACCATACTTCATAGAAAATAGTCCAATGAGATCACTTGCAACATATACACACACCTTCATCAATCAGTCAATTGATCAATGACATGTACTGGGCATGAAAATTGGGATCATCCCGACTTGCTTTCATAATGACTACAATCCAAGATTCTTTACCATCATGACCTATTGGTAAAGTAGATTCTTTAGAACTCGAAAAAGTTCGAGAAGAAAAAAGAAACAATTTTTGAATTATACTACTACTGTTCAGACATAGAGACAACCGGTTCATTAGTCGAATGCTGTAGGAAAGAGAATTTTGGCGGTAGGATCACGACGGGCTCGTCTCCACTAACCTTCATGGAGGCCATTCCAAGCGCATATCCGAGAGCTCGTGCCACTGGAACAGACACTGCATTGCCTATCTGACAGTACTTTTCCTTAACAGTCCCGCAGAATCTGTAAAAATCCGGGAATCCCTGCAATCTTGCAAACTCTCGTATGGTGAGAAGTCGGTTCTGCTCGGGATGTAAAACTGCTTGGCAGCGAATATAGGGGAATGTCACCACCGTTGCTACTGTCTCGTCCCACCATAATCTCGCGTATGGTTTTTTCGACTTTCCTTGTTCAAAATTGAAGACACAATCTGGCACAACTAGTCTTCCAGTGGGTAGCATCATTGGCTCTTTGGTTGGATCACGACGTGCCACATTATCTTCTCCCACCATGACCCCGGGAAGGTCCCTGAAGTTGGCTCCTTTTCTCTTTGGGATTTGACAAACGCGCAAGTAATCGTGTGTAGACAACTGGAGAGGCCGGTGGTCGAATAACACAGGACATTTTGATCCCATTTCTCTATTTGACATGAGTCCCAACATCTCGTCTTTACTTGATCTTATGTACCTTTGGAACACCGTTTCTGGAGGCTTCTCATATATCATTTCTTCACGGGTTTCATCATTTGTTACAGATGGCAGATCAGAAATTGCATCCTGAAGAACAATGGTGTCTTCAAGTGCGCGAGGCTGGCCTTCATCATAAGCAACAGTATTTCTCTCAAATTCGCATGGAGGCCAATATCTGACAACAACATCATGTGTAGGCAATGGGAACTGGGGCAATTTCTCACTAGGAGACGCACCCCAAATAAAAACACGCAGTCGAAACTGAGGAAGACCATAACACCCCGAGGCAATAGTTCCTAACCTGGCTTGGTATTTCATATGCACTAAACGACTTAAAGCATATCGTCCAAGAGAGGCCTTATTGAATCTTATGATGTCGACCACATTTTCCATCAAGACATACTTTGGCTTTAAGAATCCAACTATATCCATAAAGACCACAATTTGGTGGTTTCTTTCATCGTCCCATGGGGACTCAAAGTTCCTATGGCGATTATAACCGCTAATGCCTTGACACGGAGGGCCACCACATATTACATCAACTTCTCCCTGACGTAGGCAGATGGGCTTTGTCAGGATACCAAGAGCATGTTTGGCTGAGCCTTAAAAAAGGTGAAAGTACTTGAAAGAAAAAGTTTAGTTTTTAATAAAAGAAATTTGCCAAATATGTTTTTTTTTTTGTGAATTCTTATAGATCCAACCCCCGAAGGAACCGGACATGATATTTTTTATCATCCGGCTCGAGCAAGATTCAAAAGAACAAATGAATCCATAAAAAATCTATATGTTGCCTATATACATATATATGAATATTTCAATGTAAGAAAAAATTGACTCTCATCTCATAATTATCCATGACTATTTATGCGGGTTTGGATGGCATGCACGCCTATATTCCTAGGTTAATAGGACTCCTTACTAGTGTTGTTTCTATCTTCTATTATCTAAAAATAATGGACAAAGGCTTGGCCAAACATGCTCTTAAACACAGAAACGAGTATTGTGTTGTAATTTAACTTGAAAATGGCAGCTAATAAAATTCACATACCGGGAGAGGCAAAATTTTCGATTTCAATCCTTCCCTAACAAAATCCCATATTTTCTCTTCGCAATTACTGAAACAAAATAAATGGACACATAGTACAATATAAGAAGTAGCTAAACACAACAGCCAAAACCGAAAGTTTATTATTATATAGAACTCACCTCAACTCTTCAATTGGTTCCCATGTATCTTCGTCTGGACCATATCCCTTCCAACGTACCTTAAAAATTCAACGGGTGGTAACACGTTGACCAAACGGGATTCAAGCAAGAAATGATATCATTCTCAGTTAGTGTAATCAATCAAATAAAAGAATTAACTTCATCAAAATTTTATTCATTATGCAGAACCTTGAAGTGTATCCCACGCTTTCCTCTTTCACTATGATCACCATAACAAATATCAACCAGACAGGAAACTTCATATTCCACAGAAGAAACCTCTTCATCCAATTGAGAATTTATATTGCCGTCACCTTCTTCACAGTCGTCCTCCAATCCGTATTCATATGTTCTGTCTAAATCGCATACATACGATTTGCATAACTTCTCCCAGCTCCTTAATAACTCTAGGAAATCATTAGCAGATTCATTCCTAACCTATACAAAAGGAGGTACAGTTAAGCTTCGCCGTATTACAGACAAAATGAGCGCACTACGAATTTTTAGGGGAAAGAAGTTACTAACTTGGGTTTCCGGATGGTTTAGTTTCACGCTATCACATGCAGACCTGTTATGATCAACGGCCCATTTCTAAAAATAAGGGAAAGAAATCAGATACATTTTAGTACTTTTACATTTTTTAAGGATTTAACAAACATGCTTATGGAGTGACTCAATAAATAGATAAAAGATTAAAAAAAAAAAATTAGAATTGGGAGTAAGAGTTAACAATTACCGTTACAAGATTGAGACCCGAAAGATTTGCACCAAAGCACAATCCAGTTGACATTCCACCACAGCCAGAGAATAGGTCTAGTAATGCTAATTCTTCTTTGAGAGATTCACAATTAGACAAAACCTGCAAGGGTGTTTCAGTAACAGAATGGTAGTCGGGGTCCACATATTTGGCTGAGAATGAATCATGGCTGTCAACATAATTTGCTGAAAAGCAGATTGGCAAGGCAATACTGAGAAATTAATTCAGAAAGTAGACTAATATTCAGATAAGCAGAGGCATTAATGCTTGTTTGGTATGTTGAGGTGGCAAACGAGCCGAGCGGCCGAGCCGCTTGGCACGTCAAAACACGGCTCGTGAGCCGCTCGGGCTCGTCAAAAGACGAGCTCGAGCCAGAGCCGAGCGGGCTGGCTCGTTAGGCGAGTCGAGCCTGCTCGGCTCGTC
>CAIGRB010038410.1:21011-37580 GCA_903798255.1 Fraxinus quadrangulata
CGAGCGGGCTGGCTCGTTAGGCGAGCCGAGCCCGCTCGGCTAGTCAAAAAAGAGCAACGAGCTCGTGGGCTCAAGGGTAAATTTTTTTTTTTTTAAATAGGTTTATCTTAAATAAATAAACCAAGCTCCCGAGCTCGGGTATTTGTAACGAGCCGAGCTTGTGGGTATATGGGCCGAGCCGGCTCTGCTCGGCCCATTGCCACCACTATTGGTATGCAGTACTCGATAAGACTGAATAGTCATTTTAAATCATTTTCTTCTTCGATTCTCTTCACAATTCAATACTCTTTACCAAGCATGCCATTAGCCATTAGTGTCTAAAGAAGCGCAGAGTTGTGAAAATATCCAAACTCTAGAACCAAGTAGGAAGAAAATTGTTTTATTTATTTTCAGAAGCTAGCAAACAATGAGAATAAATTATTTTCTTTTACCACACTACTCACCAGTCGACAAAGTACGAAATGTTGAATATTCCACAGAGTACTCCATATCATAATAAAAGGCAGCTGGTTGAATAGTGTTCGGTTTTTCACACAGCTGCAATATTAACAAGATCACAATCAATTTAGGAGCCAAAAAGATGCAAATATCAATCGAAGTTGTAAAATAAACCCATGATGTCTAATACTAAAAGTATTTTAGCACATAAATGAGGCAGAACAAGCATAAGTATGAACTTCTCAGAATGAAGCATACCACAGGTGGTATTTTTACAATGTTGACTTTCGAAATTATACAATCTAATATGTTGTCGTTCATTAAGGTGGAGTAGAATAAGCGCTTCTTGTCATGAAAAGAAGCAGCATCTTTCATAACCTGAAGAGTCCAATATAAATAGAAACAAAAGGCAGAATATGAGATATGAAATAGAATAAAATATTAGATCAACAGTAAGTCAAGAATTATACCGACCGTATCTTCAGCTCTGAAAAACCATTGAACTCTAAAGTAATCTTCTCCCTCCGTTGTCTTGAAAAATTCCAAGACTTTCCCAACATGTTTTTTATTTCCTTCACCCTGAAGGAATTGCTTAGGATGTCAAACTTGTGTTGTTAAGACATAGCCAGATGAGTGATAGTTAAATGTCATTAGCTGGTACAGAAATATCAACAAAATGAATCAGTCCAGACATCGAATTCCACTAAGTACGGTAATTTTATCGAGCATCCAGCATGAGAAAGTCAAGAACCGAATCCAAAGTACCAGCACCCCGAGAAAACATAGAAAATGGTAGAAACTAAAATATGAGTACAAAAATTGATTTAATTTTCTTGACAGTGCCTTTGTAGTACACAATTCTCTTATTATGATTCGATTGTAGAAGACAGGAACTTGATTCCCATACTACAAATTACCTGATTGAGACTTGTAAACTTGAATGAACTTAGAGATGATTTATTAGGATTCATGGATAAGATATGATATACATATGTATGGCTCCGATGTTTCAAATGTAGTGTACTCAAATATGTGTAATGGATGACAAAATCCACAAGGTACTGTTTGTTACATGACAACATGGCTCAAAACTATGATTCATAGGTAAAAGTCAAAAAGTACAAGAGAGAAGAAAAATGAGAAAAAAAGTACAAGACAAAGCAAACTAGGGCATCATATCAAGAAACATAAAAATCTAAGACAACTTACCTTCATATATGCGCAATCTCCAATGTTAAGAACACAACTATCAACTTTGGCTTGAGCATAATGGCACTGTACATTCAATATAATTTCATCTTCTTCACCGCTACTGCAGTAATAGATATTCACAAATAAAGAGCAACTACATACGGAAAAAATGAAAACACCGAATGCAAATGATTGAGACACCACCAAAAAGAAATGTTTGTAATATTCACTCACTTCAATTTCCCACTTCGATCCTTTCTTTGGTTCTGCAAAGTCCATAATCAATCATGATCAGAATAGAAACTACCAATTGCATAAGAAATATGCAGTGCAACAACAGTGTGAGAAATTAAATAAATAAATTTTAATTCGTTAAACATAAGCATTACAAAGCATCATCTATCAGATAGTTCATACTAAACATCCCTTTCGGACAAATTGATGTTGAGAAATGTAAAGAAAAATTCTATGATCAAATTGGATCGAGTAACTAGAAATTGGGGAAATGTAAAGATAAAAATTAGAGCATGTAAATACTTTAATATTTAAAGTTGTAACTCTCTATCAAGAAGAACGATAAACCACATGCAAAGCTCAAAAAATAATAAACATCAGGACTTCAACAGGCTTATTATGCAGTAAAAAAGCATGGTGGTCATCTGCAAGCTAAAACAGGAAAAATAAAATAAAATCAGAAGCAATCAAAAGAAACCAAATCAAGCTATTTCATCCATTGAAATTGTCAAAATGATTGTGATCCTTAAGTGCATTAAGTGTTCTGTAGGAAATAATGCACTTCCCAGAATTGCAACTTAATTTCTAGAAACTATATTTCAATTTTAAGGTTTCAATATGCAATATTATAAGTATTTGAGTCCTATTTGATTTCATCAATGTGTCCAGGTGATCTATAACCGCCCTTGCTTAGATTTTCTTCAATGCACCACCTCTATCTCTACTCTAAAGGGGCTTACGCACTTTGATTCACTGTTGTATGGGTATGCATCAAAATATAATTTCTCAATGTACTATTTACCGTTCATCGCATTTCTATGAGTAGGAAAGCAAGTCAAGTATGACTTACTGCATGTCAACATCCATGCCAAATGCCTCATAAGAAACTCAGTATATCAACAAAAAATTTTGCACTATAAAAAAATTCTTTCAAGAGTTCTGTGTTGGCTCTGTGCAGCAGCGACTGTATGTGATGCTAAAGAACAATGATTCAAAACATCACCACAATAAAGAGAATTATCACGATCAGAACTCTCAACAAAATGCAATGTGCATTAATAACAAATCCGAGCAAAATCTCAACCGCAAAGGGATAATCACCTTTAAGTTATATCGCCATGCCCATTTCTCCCGAGCTTCTTCTTCTGGAATTGGCTCCCCTATAAAACAACACGCAGTTTTTTTTTGTTTTTCTCGTTTTTTTTCTGATTCCATATCTTTTTTAACAGAACCTTCATTCTTCGAAGGACACCCTTCCATTCGAGGAGTTTTTCTCTCAACACTTCCTTCCACATTTACTTTAAAGTCAATTTTCCTAGACCTTAAGCACTTCTCACCTCCTACCTCTGAATCACATTTTCCCAAATCCCGTTTTTCTAAAACCTGAGGCAATTCATCCAAAGTACACTCTACTTTTGGAGACCTCATGCACTTATCAACCAACATAGCATCACAAATGCTTTTCTTCGAAGCACTTTTCTCCGACCCTTCTTTCTCAATTCCCACGTCCATTTTTACAGTTCTTGATCTTAAGCACTTCTCCAGTGAAGGCGTCTCAGGCTTCAGATTTTCATTTTCGGCCTCAATTGACCTCGGAAACCTGCTAGAGCTACTGTCGAGACCTATAGTTTTCAAAGCTTTGGGTATTTTAACCAAATCTAACTCAATTATTCGAGATCTTAAGCATTTCAAATTTACACTTTTCTCTACCCTTTCTTTCTTATTACTTACATGCATTACTACAGTTCTTGATCTTAAGCACCTAGCGCTCAAAAAACCCCTTGAATTTACATCTTTACCCCCACGTCTCAACCTCGGAAAACTTAAACTTTTATCATTCAAACACACCTTTACTTTCTTTGAAGCTTCTTCCTCCTCAAAACCTCTCCGTTTCTTCAACCACGCTTCCACCGGAGCTGATGATGATAATGATGCAGAAAGCCTTGGAGACCTTCTTTCTTGAACAGAAAAGGCAAATGCAGGGAACCCTTTTGACTTCCGCCGGCTGCTGCTCGCCAGAGATGGCGTTTTGTACTTATTGGTGGTGAATCGTGGCGAACGCCTTACGCAAGAATGGAGGTAGACTTTCAAAGGAACTGGCTCCACCTCCTCCGCATACAATGACAGAGCCAATTCATCAGCATTGCCTGCATTAGCACTTGATGAAATCTTCTTCTTGCTTTTCATTGAAAAACTGCAGGTTTGGACTTCGGATTTGAACCAGATATTAAACTCAATTTCAAGAATTTCTTCAAGGATTTGAATTTCTCAGTCGGTTGCGTGAAGTAAGGTGACTGGCGAGGGAATCTATGAAGATGGGAGAAAACGCAGAAAAAGGCAAGAGCACCTGACCGAGTGGCTGACTGACTGACTAACCAAGCGTGTTCAATGCGCATTCATTAGCATAAATGCACAGGTTGACCAATTTTAGCCGCTAAGCCTAAGTTAAAAGTCTAATTTTCATTATTCTACTCATTTTTAATCAAATATTTTTTAATAAAATAATATTACACGTAAATTAAAAAAAAATCTTTTTTTTTTAACTACACATTTTTCAAAAAATTACTATTCCTTTCATTATGATGTAAAATGATGCGAGCCAACAGGGCTATATATTTTATTGAAAAATGTGTAATCGATGAAAAAAGAGAAAAATAAATTTTAATTTAATTAAGGCCAATCTTGATCTTAAGCACAAAAAGAGTTGGTTGCATGAGTCAAGGGTAACATTTAAGGATTTTTCATCTTGAACATAAAAAATGCATATAATAAATTACATATAATATGACGTGGAGGGGAAAAATAGATGAAAAAGTTGATTATATTTTAAATTGACAAATGATATAATACTATGTAGCATTGTGTAATTTATTAAGTAAATTTTGAGGTACATGTAGCAATATCCAACATTTATAAGACACAAAACAAGTTGAAATGTGTAATCGATAAAAAGAAAGAAAAATAAAATTTAATTTAATGGAGATCAAACAGAAGCCTAAGTACAAAAAGAGTTGGTTGCATGAGTCAAGGGTAACATTTATGGATTTTTCATCTTGTACATAAAAAATTACACATAATATGATATGGAAGGAAAAATAGATAAAAATGTTAATTATATTTTAAACTGACAAATGGAAGAGTACTATGTGATATTATGTAATTTATTATGTAAATTTTGATGTGCATATAGCAATATCCAACATTTATAGGACACAAAATGAGTTGAATTAATTTGATGAATCATACTTGGTGTAGGAGCATGGATGACAATCTTATTGACAACATGTCACATGACAAATGTTATTAAACAATTTGAAGAATAACTTGTTTCTGCAACCAACAATTTTTTGACAACTCATATTATCAACAACGATTGTCATTCATTGTTGTACAAATAAATTAATCCTAATTTGATAGATTGGTTGTGCTTTGGATCTACTCTTGTCAAGTAATCAGGTATACTTTTGAGAAAAAAATTGTACAAGTAATCAGACAACCAACACGATCGTACATACTTGTCACGGTTAAAGCGTTTAGTACAAGGCAAGGTGGACGTCTAGTAAATTATTTGAAGTCTTTTAGTATATTAGTTATAATCAAAATTTTATTGCACATTATTTCAAAATTTATACAAGTGTTATGGAGAAATGCAAGAGCCATTAGGGCATTTCCAATGGTTTGAACCATTTTGGTGTAAAAACTACACCAAATTGGTGCAATTTTCATACCAATTTCAATGACAAAATTTTGACTCGATGATATTCCCTTTAGGGATTTATTGCATTATATGAGAACAGTATTTTATACAACTATGATATCAATCTAAACCCCTGATTGACAACTATTATTTTAAAACTTTTTGATTCGTATACTAATTTTCAATCATACATTTACACAATAAAATATTTTACACATAAACTCAAATTTTTTTTTTAAACTTTTTAATCACACATTCTTTAAAAAATCATTATTCAAAACTTCACCTTCTAAAAAATAATGACCATCAAATAGGGCTAAATATAGTAGATATAATCAACATAAATATGATATATACAATCATATACATAATTATGTTAAATCATATTCTTCATCAATCTCTATGATCTCTATCGATCTCATTGATATTGAGGTGACCTCTCTAATGGTATACCAAATGAATGGTATTCTTCACTTCTTTACTATTTATTTTCCAACAATTAATTTATTTAAAAATTTATTTAATTACAAATTATATAATTACTAAAATTATTAAGTTAAAAAATATATATTATCGCATTTATTAATAAATTAAGAAAAAATGCATTAAATTGAATACCACAATTAAGAGAATCATATCGAACGCACAAAAAAAGTTACATATAATAAAATCAGAACTAGTTTTGTCATTTATTTCTCGAAATTAGTATATTTATCTCACTAATGATCAATTAATGCATTTCGAAATGCAATGTGCATTTTGAGTTTTAATGAGCAATTTTAATTTAACTTATTCAATACTCATTACTTGATTAGAATTTACAAATAAATGTTAATTAAAAATCAAAAGATCACATTAAAAGAAATATAAATAAATTTAAATCATTAAATACTAAAAGGATAAAAATGATATAGAAAGAATTACAATTTATTGTAATATAAAATGAAAAGCAAAATGGGAATAATAAATTTCACAAAATTTTACACTAAATGTAGTCAATACATAAGAAACTTACTAAGATTTTTTTCTCTTCCTTTATTTTATCAAGTTGGAGGACCATCATACACTTTTGTGGAATACCAACTTTCCTTTTTCTGAATAGTTGGCGAAGCTTCTTGTCATTTTGTATAACTTAAGGACAAAATTGATCCTTCGCAATAGTTCGAGGTCGAACTTGGATTTCGTGATTATGTTTAGTACCAACTTGCTCCTTTAGAATAGTTGGATGACCAACTCAATTCTTCTAAATACTTGAAGAACTAAGTTGAGCATTTATATAGTTGGAGGGGCAACTTGTGCTTTCTCAATAATGTGTAGACCAACTACTACGTTATGAGTAATAGTTGGAGGACTAATCGAGTTCTATGTAGTTCGATCATCAACTTTTGATTTGTTCATCGGGGAACAACGTGTGTTTTCTGCAAAGATGGAAGAGTAACTTGTATGTTTCAAATATTTAAAGGATTGAAGGACCAACATGTGCTGTAAGTTGTTGTTGGAGCACCAACTTACTCTTTTTGTGTTGTTGCACATGAAACAATAGGTTAGGGCACTAAATGAAATGCTATACAGCACAAAATACCCATACCTATTGGCATGCTGCGGAATATCCTTTGCCTTTTGAAAAGAGCACAAAACGTCCATATTTGAAACTTTTAATAGTGTCGTCCATTTCCTCAATACAAAATTATGAAATAACGAATATGTCCTCTCATTTAAATAAAACAAAATGGAAAAAAAAAAAATATAGTACTAATTACAACCATGATCCCAAAATTTTCAAAAAATTACGAATGAATTCCAAATAAATAATTAAAATATCAAACCTTAAAAAATAAATAAAAAAATCACTCTCTTCCTCTTCCTCTTCCTCTTTCACGACCACCACCACCACTACCACTGTAGCCATCGCCAAACTGCCCAACCCTACCAGTCATCTGCCCGCCCCCATCATTCCCACTCCCACTCCCACTCTCACTCTCACTCTCCAACTCAAACATCCACAATATGTCTTCCACTTTCATCATTCACCCGTTATCCCCGCCCCACCACCACCACTCCTACTGCCTATAAACATCGAACCTCATCATTCACCTGCCACCGCAACTTATAAACACCCAACCCCCAGCTTAATGTTTCGAAATTCTATCCCTCGGTCTTGAAGTAGTCTCCAGCAACACACCAATCAATGCCTCATCCATTGAAAAAATAACATGTGTACGATTGTTGTAACCTCAGGAGTATGACGAGTCAGATCGATTCATGCTCGAAGTCATAGAGCCAAAGGAGGAGACGAGGAGTAATGGTAGAGGTGGTACCGTACCGAACAAGAATAATGGGACAAAAAAAGTGTGTGCGTCCTTGTGTGCAAACTGGGGGATGGTCGGGAATAGGGGAACATAATGGGTTATTGGAGGTGGAGGTGGTTTCGAGCCTAAGGGGAAAGTAGAGAATATGGATTTGCAGTTTGTAGACACACGGATTAGTGATTAAGGATTTCTAGTCTATAGTGGTGGTGACGACGGCGATGTGGTGGTTTGTAGATACACGGATTTGCAGTTTATAATTAAACTAGTACTGTAAAATCAAACAAAATACAATTCTCAAAACCCTTTAGCCCTAGTTTCCTTCAAAAAAGTGGACTTCTCAGCCATAGAGAGGTGATATTTCGTGATTTCTCTGAACTTGGACACACCTGCAGAAAGTTTGCTGTGAGGTCTCCTTAGTGGGCTCCATCGTCGAAAAAGATGGTTTTTTCGGTAGCTTTTTTGGAGGAGTTGGTGGTGGAGGAAACGTGGAGTCTAATGATAGGTCGAATGGATTTGGAGATAGGTTTTGTGAACGGTAGCTTGATATTTGGGTGGAGAGACTGGTGGTAGGTGATGGCGGCGGCGGAGGGAGAGAGAGAGAGAGAGAAAGAGGAAGTGAATTTTTTTTTTTTAGTTTTGATATTTTAATTATTTATTTGGGGTTCATTTGTAATTTTTTTAAAATTTTGGGACCACGATAATAATTAATTCTTTATTTTTTTTAATTAAATAGAGGGAACATTCATCATTTCATTTTTTTTACCCAAAAAAGGGACGACAGTGGGGTACTCTACGTTGAAGGTTTCAAACATGGTAGTTTTGTACTATTTTCAAAATGTTGGGAATTTTCCAGCATGCCCAATAGGTAGAGAATTTTGTGCTATTTAGTCTAAATGAAACTTACATTTACTTAAGGCTTGTTTGTCAACCACTATTTCAAAATATTAGTTGTTACAGTAGAATTCTTCACTACACATTCGTCAAATAAAATATTCTACACACAAATGAATAAAATTACTTTAAATTTCAACCACATATTCTTCAAAAAATATTATTCATTACTCAATTTCTTATACAATAATGAGAGATAAACACACACAAACATTGACATCCAAGTTTAACAATGTTGCAATGACTCAACTACCACATAAATCGATAATCATCTGAACTCTATATATAAATAGCCTAATGTAAAAATTATAAGCATGTTTGAGAGTGTTTAATTAAACTTAAGTGACTATAAACTTTGGATCCTACCGAATTTGTACCTAATAAGTGACTAATAATTGTAGATTGTACAGTGTAAATAAATATTTAAAAGAATACTTAACTAACTTAAATTATAAGTAAAATTTTACCGAACATGTGCACATGCCTTTTTTGGAGTGGTTAAATTATAAATTAAATAGTAGGTCACACGGTATGTGGGGATAAAAAATAAATAGTAAATGTGATCCATTATATGTGGATAAAAAGTATTTGATGTTCTAATTTTTGAATAGTTTTTTTTTTAAATGTGTGGTTGAAAAATAAGAATTTTTTGTCTATGTATAATATTATTTTATTGGAGAATGTGTGGTTAAAAAAAGAATAAAAATATATTATAAATTTAATGAGGATCAAACAAGAACTAATTCATAGATAACCTTAAAAGTAAAATAATAAGCCCTTGTTTGATCCACATTCTTAAAAAAAATTATTTTTTCAAAACTCATTTTCAATAAAATAATATTACAAGCAAATTAAATTTTTTTCCTTATTTTAATCATATATTTTTCATCACATCATAAAATACATTTTTTTCTCAATAATGTACATCAAACACCCCCTAAATAAGTCAAATTTAAGATGTCATTTCATTTCATTTCATCATTTCAGTTGATGTTATAGCACTAGTGATATTAGTATTATTCTTTTTGTCTTATATTTTTATTAAGTTAGAAAATGCTTTTTTGGACTAACTAACTATGAAAATTAAAATTTAGAAATGCATAATTTTTATTTTGTTAAATAATTTATAAACCCACAAATTAAAACCTTTTGGGGGGTAAAAATGGAATATGTCAATCAGTTCAGGGTGGTAAATGGTAATATAATTAACATCCGGACTTGTCAGGAAAAAGAAAGCAGAAAAATACAAAATAGCCAAATGGTTCGTACATTCAAAAAACAGGTAGCAAACCGCGCCATTGGACAACAGTAACATTGTACACTCTCTTTCTTTATGCAACTCTTTCTCGAAATAAAAGAACCCTTCTCTCTGTGTGTGACCGTGGGGGTTAACTCTGATAGAAATGGGGGAAAATGGTCGAGGAAGCAGAGTATGTATGCAGAGAAACAATGAGTCAAGGTGTATTTGTGTGTACATATGTATGTATATGAGTGTGTATCTGTGTTGATTATTCCTTCTTGAGTAAGCTTCAAAGTTGCTTAATTTTAGTTTTAGGTATCTTTTTGATTGGATAAATTATTCATTTCTTGTAGAAAGAGATACTCATTTTAAGACTTGTAAGTGAATGTTTTAAGCCAAAGTACTGTGTGTTTAGTTTTTATTCCAAGTTTTTCTTGGTTCTTAAATATTGGTTCTATTAAAACGCAACTGCAAGATTAGTTAAAGCACAATGTACCCTTTTTTCCCTCATAGCAACAAAAATAAAGCATTGTTGTTCATTTTTCCCTGTTTTCAGTCATATGTCTGTGTATAGGCTGCTTGTTTGGTGAAAAAACATAGAAATGCACTATTTATATGGGTATTTTTTTTTTTCACACCATTGACTATGCAAGAAAAATCTCTATTGTTAAAAAGTTATCGAACGAATAGGTTTATGCTCGTACTCACTCGTGTAGCAGCTTAGTTCTTTAAAACAAGTTTTATCCTGGAAGCAATAGTTTGTAGTACAAAATATGGTAACAAATGCAAGCCTATCATTTCATCAATTAGATGGATGTATTTTCATCCAGTTACTTGTTCGTTGTCTTCGAAATTACAATGAGTATGCAGATTATAGTAATCCTATCCCTTAATGTTATTGTTATTACTTCATTACTTGTCTATGTCATCAACTTCCAGGGATTTTGGAGAAAGTAGTAGAAAAACCCGGCCATGCCAGGATTTTCGTCCCATGAAGCACTTGAAATATGGACAAGGAGAAAATGCAAGTCTTTGTGCAATTGGGCTCGAGAAACAAGAACAAGAAATCAGTCATAAAAGATCAGGTAATTCAGCTGTTCAACCTTTAATTAGTATTTTTAAATGTCTACGTCCATGAGCTAAGAGATATATAAGCATTCAATTTGAACCAATGCCACAATTATAGCTAGTCGCATTTGAAACGTGAGATTTGTGGTTTTTTCTGTATTTTCTGGTTTCAGTTGTTGTTCAAGAAAGAAGTCTTCTCATTTGCATTTTCAAGCTAACACAAAGTTCATTACAAGGCAGTTTCTCAGTCTTGAATTCCATGAGTATATTTCTCTATTTATTTATCGGAAAACGATGATTTTACTACATTTACATTAGGTGAGGTTCAGGGAGGAACTGGTTGCAAAGAAAAGAGAAGCCGTTGTCTGCACTTACCTGAAGGTGCAAGTAGTGGTTCGAAGCACTCAGTTCTTCGTCCTCAATCAATAAATATTCAGTATGATATATTTGAAGAAAAGATTTCTTCTACATCAACAAAATCAGATTCTGCAGATATCTAACATGGCCGTTATCTAGTTGCATGAGATCTTCTAGCAAATTTATGAATAAATTGAACTGAGTGGAGAAGGATATAGAATGAAACTTAGTTTGTCATTTTCGATCCTGTTTTTCTCCTAAATTTTTCTTCAATGCTGTTCTCTCACGTTTGTATCTAAATTGACAGTGCGTTGTTCAAGAGATTTGGGACAAGTAAGAAAAAGAAACTTCAAGGAACATAAGGAACCTCATTGCTCAACAGTGTGCCCTCCCAACTACCCGATTGAAGGTACTGTTAGAGGGAAAAAGTTGAAGCTGAAAATGGAGCTTAAAACTCGTGATTTGAGTAGAACAACAGCTGTTCTGCCTCTTGGAAATGTTTCACCAAATTTGAATGCTGATTTTGAAGACCAGAGTGTAGACAAATTCAAAATGAAAATAGAGGATTCTTTGGGGTTTGGGGCCGGTGAGATACTTCACCGCATTGGAATGGAAACAGCGTTGATAGATGTGCATTTGACTGTTCAAACAAGTTATCGAGCAGAACACGTCCCATTTGTCTGTCTAGTGAGTAAACTAAACAGGAAGGCAATCCTGGGGCATCCAGTCGAAATAGAAGAGATAGCTGACAGTTCTCGAACTTGTCCTAGATTTCACCAACTTGGTTGGAAAACTTCCAAAAGAAGTCCCGTAATCTATGTCACAAATTCCTGTGCTTCTTCTACGGCCGTGGACGATCGGGCTTTACAAGGCGCCCTTAGGGAAAATGTTCTTGCCGGTGACCAGAAGTTTCTAAAGAAACCAGGCCAACTCAAGCAAGGCACAGTCCCGCTAAGGAGAACTTGTGTTCCGGTGAAGCATATATTCAGTAAGATACTAATAGCGGTTGGTCGAGTACAAACTTAAGAGGCAGTTGCACCTTATTTACTATATTTGGTTCCACGGGGCCATGAAGTTTCTTGACTACACCTATGGCATATTCAGGAAGGTGGATCAAACAGTATTAGGCAATATTTCGAAAGAAGAACTGTGAGCGGATTGTTTTTGCTTATTTTCTGATGTGTGAATTTTCACTGGTTTCCAAAAGTGTGATTGTGAAGTCAAAGAATTTACGCTTAACCCTTGGCTCTTGTCATATCGCTTGAATTTTGATTGCCTCAAAATCATTGACATTGCTTTTAATAGAACCTGTAAGTTCAGTTTTCAGTTTGGTATTTTATCAAACTCGGCCCGTGCCCACCCCTATGTATAATAATAGATAGATATCGTTGTATAGAATATAGATACGCTGTATTTTTGTGAATCGCTGACTCTACTCTTTTGGCTAAACATTGCAGGGTTCAAAATACCAAAATCCTTTTTTATTGAAAATACTTTCCACTTATTCTTTAATGAAATATTTACAAGTACAAATGCAGATGGATAATATTGTGCAAGAAAACAGATGTACGAAGTTGACTCTGTGACCATAAAACTTCACTACCCTTAATTAATTAACTAAAATTATTTTGTCATCAAGCTACCACTGAATTTTTTCCTTTTAATATCGTCCAGTTAAATCCCGTTTTATTCCTACAAGCTATAGTGAAATATTTGACATGGCACACATTACTGACATGACATCAACGAGTAATGATATTCAGCACTAGTCTAGACGGCAAACTGTGTGATATTAAATGATAAATTCAATTAAATGCAATGACACATAATTAATTTAATTGAATCTATGAGTCCAAGAGAGTAGAATAAAACTTGAAGAATAAAAGATATACAGACACAAAAGAAACCATAAAACATTAATCTCATCAAATGACCTCATTTTATGCTAATCTAGTTAGTAAAGTTCCCTTTGATGACGCCACCTCTTGTAAGAGATTCATAGTTGGGATCATAATTGTACGAATACCAAGCTTTCGTCTTTGGATCCCATCGATAGACATTCTCTTCGTCGAATCTCCAATCACACGACTCGTATGTTTCTTCACTGCATTATAGTTGTATTTGAAGGCGACAAAGGTTCCCATGTTTTTCGAGCAATTGAACATTGTTGCGGAGGGATGGACTTTTCAAACGTGCAACTTGAACTTGAACTTGAACTGATCCCACGGCTTTAGGTGAACAACGTTGAATTCGTCATCAAAGGAGAAGCACCTGATGCTTAGATAATTAGTGTGGTGGTTAGTCAAAACCACGAGTTTTGTCTTCTTGTTCTCCTTCTCGTCCTTGTCCTTGTCTATAGAGTTGGTCGTTGGGACGAGCAAGAGGATTGCGACGAGGAGAAGTGAGGCTGTGGTGATGACACTCGTGGTAGTTACGCGTCTCTCTTGTTCTTTTCTCCGTTCTCCTGCAATACATCAAGTAGGATAAGAGATCGAGTGTAGATTTTATTGTTGATTGTTCATGGATTTTTTACTTTTTTTGTAAAAATTAATCATCATTCATGAAAGGCTCTCTTTGAATTATCCGAATCTTCTTGTATATGATATGATATGATACAATATTACAAAATTGCACAATTCAATAACAAACGAGATAACAATTTTATTTGTTAATCATAAACACAAAAAGAAGTAGAATAGGGAAAAGAATGGGATTATTACATACTTGTTTCGCGTGGAAATCACTAACAATTAAAAGAAGGTTCAGACGATTGTGTAAGGAATGACAACCTCTTGAAACAAAGTCCCAACGAGGGATGTTTTATTTATGAAGATTATAAGTTGCAAAAAGCGAAATGCCTCCAAGGGGTACAATCATACGAAGTAATTGAAAGTTAACAAGAAAGAAAATAAACGAAATTGAAATTATATAATTCTCGATTTGAGAGTGATTGGTCGATCCCTTCTTCCATGTTTTCTTTTCTCTTTTATATTATTTTGGCCGCTTTTCTTATAAAAACCACTTGAAATTGCTCATCGCCCTGTAACTACCCACTTTTCTCCATGATGGATGACTGGTCAAGAAACTACTACTTTAACTGCTACCATTACTCCCATTATTTAATTGTTTGAAGCGAAATTCTTAACTGTTCATCGNACAATATGAATACTATGCTTGCCCAGATCTCGGGCGTCTCGCGGGCTTGAGCGATGATGGACACAATTCGTTAAAGGGCACAATTCTCCCTGCATTATACCGAAACGAACGCCATACATTTGGTTGGCGAGGTTTTGGCCTGAATGTTCTCCTATTGCTCATCGGTCTGAACTGCCTCTCAAAAGGCGGTTCCCTATAGAATGACATAGACTGCCCTCCGTCGGGCTGAAAAATTGGGATAACATTCGGACGATGGTGATATCGTCATGCTCATAGTCTTTCCATATTTTCAATCACTTCTCCCTTACATCTAGCACACAAGATACTTTCCCCCTTTGCATGATCATTTCCTTTAATACGTTAAAAAACATTGGGATGTGACTCGGGATTTTCTTCTCCCTCATCTCGACCAACTTGAATTTTGGCAACTTATTGTTAAAATCAGCGTCACCATATTCAACCCAAGTGGCTGTGGGAAAGGATTTTCATCCACTGCCATCTTCTTAGCCTCTGACGCGATTCGCCCTGACTTAATGGCACCCTGTAACACATGTTGAAAAATTAGATAATTATTAGTCATATGTGACCATGCATTGTGCCATTTATAATATTTTTTACCCTTAATTTGTTCAGGATCTGGTAACTTATATTTGTCGCTCAATTTTATCTGCTTATCTTTATACAATTTATCGAATATAAAGTCAGATTTGGTCACATCAAATGAGAATATCCTAGCCTTTTTATTTTCGTCTTTTATATGCTCGTTCTTGCCCGATATTCTAACTTTGGCTATTGTAGGATAAGCATATGCATTTCCCTTAATCAATTCGGACAAACATACTTTTGTCTGGTCGTAATATTCATCATTAACGGCATGACCATCAAAATTTGGGTCTCTATAATAAGTCCCTTTGCTAGAAGTTTTTATTTGTTCTTCTTCCCTTATCAACCGTTCATATCTAATCACGATAGCACTTAGTTGAAAGAGGTCAAGAGATTCAATGTCCTGAATTTATTTTTAAAAAAAATCAAAGCTCAAACAACTTTGAGCGATCTTTACGAATTCTTTTTCGGGTAGAGGTATAAAACATTTGCTCATAACTATCTTGAACCTTTGAAGGAAATTTTATGTCCATTCGTTTCGCATTTGATGTAAATTCGTCAAATCAGCCAACGTAACTTCAGATTCAGTCTTGTAAAACTGAGCGTGGAATAATTGTTCTAATTGTTGTCATGTTTGGATAGAGTTTGTTGGTAAATTAATGAACCACGAGAAAGTTATCCCTGTTAACGAACTAGTGAACAATCTTATTTTGTGATGATCAGTTACTTCACCACATTGCAGTGTGAATCGCCCTATATGTTCCAGAGTACAAACTTCTCCCAGACCGATAAATAATGAAAATTCTGGCACCGTGTACCCTCTAAGCGACGGATATGCTTGATCTATTCAATCAGAATATGACTTTGTGTAAGTCGATCTAATAAAAGGACATACCCCAAAAGCCATTTGATCGTGTACTATCTCCAAGATTTGATCCATCGACACAACGTTGGGGTCGTATGGAACTCCTATAGGTTGATTCATTGGTCAAATTTCTTGGGGCCTAATGTTTGGTCTCTGGTTTGTGGCAAAAACACTGTTATTCAAACCATTATTACCGTTCGTCTGAGTATTTTCGCCATTATTGACCCACGGGGTGTTCTGCAAGTTGGTTTGGACATTGTCTCTTGCATTTAGATTAACCCCCAAGTTTGATACTCCATTACCATTACTCAAGTTTTTCATTCCACTACTCCCCTTATTTGAAGTAGATGATCCAAAAGTTTGTCCTTGATTCGGACCCAGGACCAGGGAATTATGTCCTGCAATCGTCCTGGTTTGAAAGTGATTCCCTATACTTGGCATAGCTGGTTGATAAATTTGGCAAACTAACTTACTCATGATTTCATTCAACGTGTTTAGTTGCTTGGCCATGTTGTCATAG
>CAIGRB010038419.1:5707-25596 GCA_903798255.1 Fraxinus quadrangulata
AGACTTTTCCAATTCACCCAAATTAATTGCAATGTCCCACATAATAAAATATCATATTCTCATTTAATGATTTAACCCGATCCAATAATTAATTAATTCTAACAGATTTTTAGTTTGCCTCTCTGTCCAATCAATTTGAACAAATAATAGTAGCTGAGTTAACATGCCGACAACCATTGCCTCTCATTGATCTTGCTTAGACGTCGAGCATATAGTGAGAAACACACTAACAGCATATTTCATTTCACAATCGGAGATTTTCATATTTCGTTACACAATAGGATATTTTCACAAGTGTATTTTGTACATTTATATAGGTCATTAAACTAAGTTATGTTTTATCAATTTTTATTACCAAGGTATTTCATTTATTAGGTAAAATTCAATGATTAAACTTGAAATTGGAAGAAATGAACACAAATCGACAAAAAATGGATGATTTTCAAAGTTTGAGGACCAAATTGTAAATATTTAATAGTTGTTTCGGACCATAAAAGATGATTGAAAGGCACACGAGATCAATTGATTGAGCATTGAAGCCAAATGATGAAAATTGCACCCAAAAAAAAAAAAAAAACCACCATGGAGGGATCTAAAACCATGCTTTCTCATGAGGCAAAATGTCTTGCGCACATCGGGCACAAAATTTTCTAACCGCTGAACTCCATCTACCTTTCTGATGAGGTTAGTGTGGAGGAACAGCCACCTGCGTATTTGGAATACTTGGATGGTTGGTGTTCGAAAAAATGACGTAACTTTTGCACATAGTGTTCGTTTTTGCTCATGACCCCATTCTGAAAAACTCGCAACAATTTCCATTGAACTCACTACTTTGCTGTGATCTATGATGTATTTTGGACGTTTAAATTTGTTTGCTAAATCAAAACGACACTTCATGTTTCTTAGTTCATTATTTTCAATATTTATTTATTTTACTTTGTAGCCCAACCCATTAAATGACTGCTGACTCAGTAGGTTATCTATTTTTTTTCATATTTAATACTCTAAAACGCCGTGTAGATTTTTTGCTTGTTCATGAAATAAGAAAAGGTGTTTGTTTTCTTAAATGCAATTCATTTAGAGTTGTTATTATTGTGTTTGTACATTCGAATTACATCACATTCACACAAATGTGCCAAATCTTGACTAGACAGGCGAGGTGTATTTTTTTTTTCCCCATTCAGTTTAACTCTTTTGGAAACCAATTTTGGGGACTTTTCTTAACCCAAATGCAGCACCGATGTATACAAAACAAGGGAGAACGTTCAAGGAATCTCTCTCACATCTCTTATATCAGTTCATATCATAAAATCTTTCAAGAATGAGGGAAAAATTCAACATAAGTTGAGGGGAACAAATATAGCAAGGAATCCAAATTAAAAAAAAATTAAGAACTTTAAGGATCAATTGAAGATCAAGAACAAAAAAATAGATTTCACATCTCCATCTTATATTTATAAATTCCGATGATGGGAATTGTTTTATCTTTAAAAATATGCCAGCTAGATTTCTTTTTGTGTTGGATGAATGTGAATTCTATTATTATTATTATTCAAAGACTAACTAGTTTAGTTAATTTATGTTCTTAATAGATCTTGAATGCTTTGTTGAATTATTTAATTGTTTGATAATTAATTACGTAATTAGTTACTTAATATAGTGCTAAGAGGTCATAATAGGCTAGAATTTGCAATTTTAGCATGCACAATAGAAGTTAAGAATAATATGTATTTTGTGTGCAATTATATAGATAATCATTTAATTGAATGTGTAACCTTTTATATAAATTCAGACTAAAAATAGAATTGAGACGTACTTACAATATGTTTAATTTACATCGAAAGAGATGATTAAATAAAATTGGATTATCGATTGTCATGAATACACAAATCACACTAAATTATATAGGTCAAGAATTGGAAATAAGATATTAATACGGTAATTTAAAATTCCAACACATTTCGCGTGTTTAGTTAAAAATAATTTAGATAACTACTACAATACCTTAGATAAATAAATATAAATATCTTTTGTTACTTTACATTCAAATTTGATAATGGGTGGATACAATTTGATTTAAAGTTTATTTCTCGTGGGACGATAATTTAACTTATTACATTATTATTTGTCAATGATTTGTACACTTGGATGTTTCACACGAACAATTCTTACTAGAAGTGACACTGTTAAAGTGTGCACAACGAAGGATGAGTAGGCGAATGAAATCCAACGGAGTAGTTTCACCGTCACTACAGTTTAAACTCGGTTAAAGTAGTTTAGCCGGATGAAATCCTAGAATTAGAAGCCTGTTTAAGAGGATTCTTTTCTGGGAGATACGAAGGGTGAAATGGGAAAGAAACGGAGTAGGAGACACGTGGTGTTGAGTGTAATGGCGTGGGATGTATTTGATTTTTGAAAAAAAATAAAAAAAATATTACCTAATTTTAAAATTAAAACTTAAAAAGTAAGATAATTTTCTCTTTAATGAAATCCGATGTTGAAGACCAAAATAGCACAAACAAGCCCATTGCAAAGAGCAACTTACAAAAATACCTTTAAAATTAGGAGTCTTTTAAAAAATCATAAGAAAAGTTTTGTAGAAGTAAAAAATACTGTCTAATATTAAAAAGTGACACAATGTCACTTTTAATAGTTAATTGTCACTTTTTATTTTTAAAAAAGAAATACAATGTCACTTTTATTAAAAAGTGATATTTGACCCAAAAAAGTGATAGAAATAAAAAAGGTAACAGAAAAAAGTGACAAGCACGGAAAAGTGGCAAAAATTTAAAAACTAGCAAAATTTTAAAAAAGTGACGAATTCAAAAAAGTGACAAATTAAAAAAGTGACAATTTTTTTTAAAAAAAGAGTGACATTCAAAAAAAAAGTGACAAATCATAACCTAAGATTTTTAATATAGCCAAATTATCCAATAAGTTCACAACTGCGAACAAATTAAAAACTTTTGAATTAGCAACTTGAACAAGATAATCATAATCCAAAAATTTAAATACAACCAAGTTTCCAATAAGCTCGCAACTAATGAAAATTGTTGACTATACGAAGATGTAATCGTCAAAAAAATCGTATAAACACTCATCACTGTAAAAGTGACACACTATTCAAAAAAGTTATAAACACTTATAAAAGTGACATGAATTTAAAAAAGTGACAAAATCTCAAAAAGTAACACATCAATCAAAACCTTAAAATATATCATTTTATTTATATTCATAGTTCATCATTAGCTAAATTTGAATATTCTGTTTCAAATTTGGCAGACTCAAGATCGGCTGAGGCAACTTTAACAGACCGATTTCAATTTTTCTGAATAAAGTCAATAATATCCTCCTTTGTTTGCTTCCCTTCATACTGCTTCAAGTCACCATTTGTAGATCTGAAGTACATATTAGGGTATCCTTTAAATTTGAAGGTGCCAACAAACACGTAAGTATTGCCTCGGGATCCTCATCAGGATCAAGTACATTGACTGAACAACATAAAGAAACAGAACCAAAAGAATGTACTCAGATTGATCATAAGAATCCTAACATGAAACTACAACGAAGAATGGAAATGCTAAGTTCGTTTCCTACTTGTAAGAACCAAATAATTGAAGGTGAAATGTCTTTGGAAGGTAAGCAAGTACGCAAAGATAAAAGAATAGATGCACTTGTACATACAGATGAATTCGGAGGAAACATATCAGAAAAAAGTACTCTAACAAATGTTGCTTCAAGTGAAGAGAAGGCAGAAGCTATGGAGACGTTACTTGAACTTTTTGAGCAACTATTGAAACGAGAAAGGCTCGAGGAACTTGCTGGCGTGCTGAAACCATTCGGGGAAGAAGAAGAAGTATCGTCGAGAGAAAAAGTGTTCTGGGATTTTATATTTTTTGAGAAGAAAATGGAACTTCACCATCGTATCTAGTATCCATGTATGATTATCGTATAACTGGTCCTCCAATAAACACAATATTCAATGAGAAATGTAGAAAAAAAATGTACTAAAAGGTAAGGGAAGTCAACAACCTCAACACGAGTTGCCAAGACCAAAAGATATAGAATAGCTTCAATAAACACACCAGGCTTGGTTTGACCAGACCAACAGCAAAAATAGCTTGTTCATCCCCGCTATATTCAGGACATTGACCATCCCTCACGGGGGTGAGTGGAATAAGGATGACTGGCATATCTAGAAGCTTCCAAAGATTCTTCGAGGTCGAGCCGGGCGGCCATTTCCCTGCCAATGCGACAATTCCAGCATTGGCGACGTCACGAATCAATATTTCATTTTGCCAGGCCATCACAAATCAATTGATTCGATCTTTATTACTTGAAAATCCCTAGATTTAGTAATTCTGTAGAGGAAATACCTCGAGGGCTCGAAATTTGAGGATAATATTTAAAGCCCTAGAGCAGACGGAGAGAATTTACAACAATGCACAATTGAATAGGTAAAAGAAGTGAAATTTTGGATATTTTTCCCTCAAGCAACAATCTGGTTGACAAAAGGATTGATGAATATTCGAGACAAGGTGAAGGTGGGACTTTCGAGAGTTTTGGGGGGTTTTGACGTATTAATTACGGGATTAAGGAGTTTAATTAGTTTTAAGGTTATTATTCTAATTTTTTATTTTTGAAAGGCGAGGAGCCTAATTTCCTCTTGATAAAACTATGATGTGTCGAAACAATTATGCACCAGACACTTATTGGGCCTGGTTTGAGGATTCTAACTTGGGAAAAATTCATGACTAAGAATTTAACTATCACTCATTTCAAAATTAAGATAGAGGGTTTAAACATTGATAAGAATATTGGTGGAAAGGCTCCATGGGTGAACCTTTTTAAAGATAATCGTGCTTGTGATGATAGTCTTAAATTGGAACTCTTTTTATCATCAGAGGAAGAGGTGATTATTGATGATTCGGAATTAGATGATATTGAAAAAGCTTGGGGGTTTGGCCTTATTGGCTACTTTGTTGGCAGATTCCCAGGTAAAACAGCATTGCTCAAATTATGTGAATCATGGAAAGTTGAATACCAATATTGTGTACACTCGAGCGGATGGCTGATTTTCAAATTTGAATCGGATGCGGACAGACTTAGTGTTTTACAAGGAGGTCCTTACATGGTTTATGGGAGACCGATGACACTTAAGATCATGCCAAAACTTTTTGAATTTGATGATAAGGAAGTTAGTATGATGCCTGTTTGGATCAACCTCCCGGGTCTACCATTGGAGCTTTGGAATATCAAATTGTTGGGTAGGATTGTCTCCAAAATTGGCACACCTATTTCAATTGATAAAGTCACCTCAACTAGAGGTAGATTATCATATGCACGAGCCCTTGTGGAAATAGATGCATCGAAAGAATTGGTGAGAGTGGTTAAAATGAAATTTGCTAATGGTAACACTAGGGAACAGGAGGTTCTCCACGAACATGAGCCAAAATTTTGCAATAAATGCAAAATTTTTGGACATACTTACCAAGGATGTAAGCATAAGATGGTGAAGGGTGGAGAAACTAAGGCAAATTCAGGACAGAGCACGGAGGAAAACGGAACTAAGAACGGACAGAACCCACTGAACACCGAGAGCAAAAATCTGGGGAAGTGTCCTGCTGGTGACCAGGTTCATTATGCTGGGAATTCTGCTGAAGGTAGTGTACATGAAGCCGACGTTAGCCTTGCACAGGTTGATAGTGACGTACAGGAAAGTGGAAAGCAGGGGAAGGATCCAAAATCTAAGGGAGTCAGTCCACAGAATGATGGAGGCGAAGGGAACTTTACTGAAGTGGTTAACAAGAAGAAAACCTCAAAGAAGAAGAACTACACACTTACGGTTTCGGATGGTACTGGTCCCTCCAATGCATTGGGGATTTCCTCTACCTCCAATACAATCCCTAAAATGAAAACTAAGCTAGTTGAGCAGAGAACCGTGGAAAATGTTAAAGAAAAGAAGAAAGGGATTGCCCTTGCTTCAACCTCATGAAGATAGCTTTTTGGAATATAAGGGGTTTGAACCCATCCCTGAAACAAAATGCAGTTCGGGAATTCATTAATAAGCACGATATTGACATTATGGGTGTTTTGGAAACGAAACTTGGGAAACAAAAAATGGATCGGATTATGCGGAACAAATTCAAAGGATTGAGGCAAATTAACAACTTCCAAACCCATCGTGCAGGGAGGATTTTGATTTTGTGGAATCCATTGAAAGTTAAGGTAGATATGATGGAAACTACATCACAGGCCATTCACTGCATTTCTACATGCAAGGTAACTTCCTATACATTTCATGTTAGTTTCATCTATGCTCTTCATTCCATTGTTAGTCGTAGACCGCTTTGGGATAACATTTTAGAGCTCCAACAAAATGTTGTTTTGCCTTGGATGATTCTTGGTGATTTTAACAATGTACTCAAATTTGATGAGAGGAGTAATGGAGCGGAGGTGACTCCCTATGAGATCAAAGATTTTGCAAATTGTTGCTTACATGGAGGTTTCACGGATCTTAGATCTATTGGCTGCTTCTTCACTTGGACCAATAATTCGGTTTGGAGCAAAATTGATGGAGTTATGGTTAATGACACTTGGGTACAACAAGGTACCCATGGACTGGCGGATTTCTTGCCCGCGGGCTGCCTATCTGACCATTCATCATGTATTGTCACATTGGGGGAGCAAGAAGGGAACGCTAGGAAATCATTTAAATTCTTTAACATGTGGACTAATCATGAGAATTTTAATGAAATTGTACAGGCATGCTGGAATTTTGATGTTACTGGAACTAAACAATTCAGATTTTGCAAGAAACTTCATCGCTTAAAGGCTGATTTGAAGGGGCTCAACGATAAACATTTTGCTCATATTTCCACTAGAGCCGGGAATGCAATGGCAGAATTGGAGGCTGCGCAGTTGACACTTCACGAGCAGCCTGAGAATGTACAATACCAACTCAAGGTGGTACAATTGAGGAAGAAAGCGGTTGACCTATGTGAAGCAGAAAGGAGTTTCTACTTCCAAAAAGCTAAGTGCAATTATCTTATTAACAGTGATAAATGTACTAAGTTTTTCCATTCGATGGTTAAAGGAAATGCTAGGAAAAATTTTATTGCCACAGTACTTAAGGAGGATGGAAGCTACACAAATTCCCTTCAACAGGTTGCACATGAGTTTGGAAAATACTATTGCACTTTACTTGGCACGTGCAGTCCAATTTCACCTATTGACTTGGACACCCTTAAGAATGGACCTTTGGTTACAGTGGAACAAGGTTATTCACTCACTAGGGGTATCACAAGCCAAGAAATTAAGGAGGCTCTCTTTGATATTGGAGATGATAAATCACCCGGGCCGGATGGTTACACCTCTTGTTTCTTCAAAAAAGCTTGGGGTACTGTTGGAGGAGATTTCATTGGGGCTATTAAGGAATTTTTCTCTACGGGATCATTACTTAAGCAATTGAATCATACAATCATTGCTTTGGTGCCAAAGTCAAGCCACACACCTTGTGTTGGAGATTATAGGCCTATCTCATGTTGTAATGTTTTTTACAAAGTCATCACGAAAATCATTGCTTCTAGGATGAAACCTATCTTGGGATGCATCGTTGATCAAGCTCAATCCGCTTTTGTTGAGGGAAGAAGTATGATTGAAAATATACACCTTGCTCAAGAACTTTTGAGGCAATATAATAGGAAAAGAGCGGCCCCTAGATGTCTTCTAAAAATTGATCTAAAGAAAGCCTATGACTCAATTAGTTGGGACTTCATCAGAATGGTTCTCGAGGGGTTGGGATTTCCAGCCACGTTTGTTGCATGGGTTATGGAATGTGTGACTACGCCGTCATATTCTATTGCTTTGAATGGAGGCATACACGGCTTCTTTAAAGGTAGGAAAGGCCTACGGCAAGGTGACCCGATCTCCCCCTTTTGTTTGTTCTTTGTCTTGAGTATTTTTCAAGACTGATGAAAACTGCCACCACCAATTCTGAGTTCAACTTCCATCCTAAATGTGGGCCACTTAAAATTACTCATCTTGCTTTTGCGGACGACTTGATGCTATTTGCTAGGGGTGATGTTATGTCGGTACAAATTTTAATGGACTGTTTAACAGACTTTGGCAATGCTTCGGGGTTAAGGATGAACGCTCTAAAATCCAGTCTGTTTACGGCTGGGATAAATGGACAGGAGCTGGAAGATATTTACGGTATCACTAATCTGCCTAGGGGTACGATGCCTTTCAGATACTTGGGGGTTCCTATCACTTCGGGAAAACTAAAGGTGAGCTGCTATGCACCATTTCTGGACAAAATCACTGCCTATATCAGCGCCTGGACTAGATCACACCTGTCTTATGCGGGAAGGGCAGAATTAATCAGATCGGTGCTTCAAGGAGTAGAGTGCTTTTGGCTGTCCATTTTCCCTATTCCAGCTTCTATTATTTCAAAGATCACTAGCCTTTGTCGGTTCTTTCTTTGGGGTACTAGAAAACCTTTGGTAGCTTGGAATAACATATGTTTACCTAAACTGGAAGGTGGGCTTGGATTTAGAGATTTGAAAAGTTGGAATTCTGCATTACTTGCTAAATCTCTATGGAATATCCACTAGAAAAAGGATACCTTGTGGATTCGATGGGTGAACCAGTTTTACTTGAGGGGGACAACTATCTGGGATGTTCTGCCTAGAAAGGTTGACTCGCCTTTTTTCAAAAGACTGCTGGAAATCAGGGACTATGTGGGGCGAACTACTTTCAATCCACCAGATACTCATGCGGACCAAGCTGCTTTAGCCCGTCCGTCCGCACAGCTTCTTCAGATTTACCAGTCAGGTCCGTCTACACAGGCCACGATTGACAAGGTAAATGAATGGATCAACGATGCTTGTTTTTGTGTACATAAGGCATATAACTTCTTCAGGAGAAAGGGTATTCGAAGAGCATGGACCACGGATGTGTGGAGGCCATATATCACTCCCAAACATTCATTCACTCTTTGGTTGGGTAGCTTATCTAAGTTACTTACCAAGGACAGATTACCGTTCCTGAATATTGATCCCATTTGTGTTCTTTGCACATCCTATGATGAAACCAACGATCATCTATTCTTTCAATGTTCTTTCTCGTCGTTTATTTGGAAAAACATTAAAGAATGGGTAGGTATTAGAAGAGCTATGACTTCTATTCCAAGCGCATTGAAATGGATTAAAAAGGAGGCCCGTGGGACCAATTGGCAAAGCAAGATCAAGAGGATTGCTCTAGCTACCACAGTTTACTATATTTGGATGTCAAGAAATAGAAGGATTTTTGAAGATATGAGACCCGATATGGATAGTATTATTAGACGGATCAAAACACACGTATACAAAGTTATGTTTTCTTTGTATCCGAATGTTTTGATTCCTTTTGAGTCTATGGTGGTTGACTACTAGATCTTTTGTTTGTATACCCGTATTTTGTTTTGACTAGGGGTATATGTCTACATTCCTTAGTCATGTTTACCCGGGTATGCCCGGAGTACTTGTTTNTAAGAATTTAACTATCACTCATTTTAAAATTAAGATAGAGGGTTTAAAATTCCAAACATTAGATATTTATTAAATTTTATTCCTGAAATAATTAATTAAAGATGTATTTTATAAATTAAATATAATTTCACAATTCTATACAACTTGGTTACGAATTAATTAGTTACAAATAATTTCTCGATTATAATTAAAAATTTTGTAGCTCACAAATTATTTCACTGTCGCAAATTTATCAAATTAATAGGTCACATGTTATTCCTTGATCACAGATAACAAATTTTATAAGTTATTTATTGATCACAATTTATTTATTTAATTGGTTACATATTAACAAATTTATTGGTCACAATTAAATCATTTATGGCCACCATTAACACTTGTAACTACCACTTCACCACTATCACCGGCCACATCGTTGCCTGAACCACCACAACCATTTCCCGATAGCAAAACCATAATTTCAAACATCGCAACCAATGCCCCACCATAATTACATATTTTTAATAATAAAAGATTATATTACTTTTATTAGCCTTAGACCCGCTTCTCCTATGACCACATGAATACTTCTCACGAACAATAAGTACCTTTGCCTGGGACTCTGATCTGACGACCAGTTGTTTCATCTTCTCTCTAGAATAAAGCGCATCATAAATCTTGTCAATTGTGAGAGTATTTCGATTATATAAGATGGTATCCCTAAATATCATATATGAAGCAAGCAACGATATAGCAAAATCAACCTTAAGTCTTCTACATCATGACTTTCATGGTCTCCAAATCAGCGACGATTTCCTTGATTATAGATAGATGATCTTCTAACGATCCACCTTCTGTCACGCGATGGAAATATAATCGCTGCTTTAGATACAATTTGCTAGTTAGACTTTGAGTCATGCATAATTGCTCTAATTTCAACCATAATGTAGTTACAATTTTCTCTTTTACCACGTCATGAATAATTTGCTTTAAAAGATGAAGATGTATTATGTGATAGGGCCTTCCGATTTTTACGTTGCTTCTCTTCTAATATCAAAGTTACGGGTATTATATTAAACCCCAACAAAGTATCATCCAAATCTAATTGGGCGAGCAATGTTTACATCTTGATCCATCACATAGAAAATCTAATGTTGCAATCCAAAAATGAAATTTCAGATTTCATAATTGTTATCCCGAAACAATCAAACCTTGTTGATCAAACCTGGCTTTAAGAGAAGACCAAACTGACTCTCCCAATAACTGTTGAAACTTGAGCTCTGATACCACTTGTTAGAAAATTGAGCCAATTGTTATGAATATTAAAGACGAGACAATAGGCAAGATAATAATAATAACAATCATATGACACACAAGATTTACGTGAAAATTCAAATGGGAAAAATCACAGCAGAGGAGAAGCACCACATATTTACAATAAAAAAATTCTTAACACACTTAAAAAAAATATAATACAAATAAGAGTTTAATACAATGTGAAGTCATATTACAATAGGTAAAATCAATAATTAAGTATGCGAGTTGAAATAAGAGTCCAAAAATTGCCAAATACGTTTTTGACTTCTTCAAGACAATAAAACTTTCAATAGAATTCGAGTTACAACCAAACTCTTAACAATTTTCTTATATTTTTTCTCAGTTTCTCATCACTACTAATTTTCTCTCTCTAAAATCTTACAATTTTGGTACACATAATTCTCTATCCGAATTCACATCACTTTAGTGCCAAGCACATCCCACAATAGAGCCTTAGATAATATTTATAGAAAAGTCACTCTCATTTTCTTTGATGCATGCAGTCAACGATACTATCAACTAAATATAAGAGTAAGTTTGATTGCATTTATATTTTACGGAAAATGTCAATTTTTTATCCAAATTCCTATTTGAAGTGTTTGATTACTAATTTTTTCCATGAAAAATAATTTTTAACTTTTAGTAATGTGCCTAATTTTCCTTGTTTTTAAGGAAAACATTTTTTTAGGGGGAGTATGCTTTTGTTTTCCTCAAAACAAGGAAAATATTTGTTTTTCCTAGGATATATTTTTCATGCCAACCAAATTCACTCTAATTTCTTTTCAACTTCTGAAGACATTAACAGAAAAAGATCCCAAATACAATATGGCAACTTTTTTTTTTTTCTTTCCATACAAGAATTTTAATAGAAATCTTCTATTTCACAAATTTGGGTCAAATGAAACAGTCATTTTTCATAAAATAGTGGTGTAGAGCAGTGTATTTGCTCTATCCTTCAGCAATGATCATGGGTTTGAATTTTGCTGCCAAAGCCAATTTTAATGTTAATGGTTGATGTTTTCTAGTGCTGCGACTTGAGGGGTTGTGGTTGTGGTTGCGGTGGCGTGAGGGTAGTGACGTTAAGGATTATTATATCTTTTCTTTATCTTTTTAAATTCTTGTTTGATATTTTACTTTTCTTTTTCTATTATTTATAATAATTAAATAGAGGAAATAACGACATTTTAACATTTTTTTTATATGCGTTATAACTATTAAATGGTTTCGTCAGCTAACTATAATGTTATGGACTCTGCGTGCCACTGATGAAATGTTCGAGACTTCATGAATAAAACAAACTATGTATAATTATTTATCAATTTATTTAAAAAATAAATTGGACGAAGGCAAAATGAAAATATAAACAAAGAGAGAATTATTTTACTATAATTTCAAAGGTGTACCTTATACCCCCTAAACATTATTTTACTATATAAAATTTATCTAAACATATATACTCAGTAAAGTAATATGACTTTTAAGTAAAATAAGTAAATTTATGTGCATAAAATTTTAACTATGTCAACAAGCTGTGTGTGTGTGTGTGTCTATATATCGATTTTGCTACTTGTACATCACAATGTATATCGGGGTGTACACCCTCTCACATGGGGGTGGGACCCGCTTAAATAAAAAAAAATTTATGCAGTGGGTCCCACCCTGTGTAATTCCTTATGTACAAAAGTTGATGTACAAGTAGAATTTTTCTATATATAATATGTCAACTTGTCTTCTTATAGTTTACTTTGAGCTATTTAACTAAAATTAATCTAGAAAATTTCATCTTTAGTTCACAAGTGTATTATCAACCTCATTGTTTAGTTTAATGGGAGAAAAAGGCTGGGTGGTTCTAAATAAAAATTATAAAACGTACGTAACAATGGTTATGTCGTGTCTTGTACACCGATGACGTGTTTAATCACATTAATTAGACAATACTCAAAAGTATAAAAAAAGTTAAAATCGTGTTAGTTGTGCTATTCAAAATAATTCGATATTAAGAATTATTTGTACATATCGGCACAAGGATTTGTTATTCATGACTCTCTACCTATAAATTGACCAATTCCATGTCAATTTTGTAGGCAGATCTTACAACAAAAGAACTTACCCAGTACAGCATTAATCAAAGCCTTTGAATTTGAACTATTCAGATGGCAGAATTAGTACTCCAAAGGTCACATAAAAGCAATAAAAGGTAATACGCCAAAGGTTGATTTGGCATACGAGGGGTTGACATTTTTCAGTTAAAAATTAAGGTAATGTATATTTTTTCATTCTTTCAAAACTTTTTTTTTACGTACTTATTTTCAATCATATATTCACACAATAAAATATTTTACACGTAAGCATTAAATTTTTCTCGACTTTTTAAACTACACATTCACCAAAAATTCACTATTCAAAACAATATTTTTCCAAAATAATGCCCACCAAACACGTGCAAAACTTGGTCGACCTCCATGTTGCTTTAAAGCTCAACTTTTTATTTTCAAATTTCTTTAATTACTTATTTGCAAAGTATTTAATTATTAATTAGTTTTACTAAAAATATATTCATTCTGGTAGTAATCTTTTTGTCATCATATAATATTTGTGAATATAAATAATTTAATAAAATGAAAATCCCACAAAATTTGACCTTATTTGGGTTACTTAAACAAAGAGAGTAAAAAAGAAGAATAATTGATCAAGCCAAGGGTCACAAAACAAGATTAATAAAAATTCCGTGTAGTATGAGCCGTTGCCAATCTGGTTTGGTCAATATGGGCAGCCAACTGTGTTGTAAACCTATTTGTAGTTCCCTCCTGTATTTATCTGTTGTTGTCGGTGATGAAATGCTATATTGAATTATTTTAGTGTCAATTTTATCTTTTGGGTTTTGTAGAAGAATTTTTCGATAAAATTATCTTAATTATTTTAGTGTCAATTTTTTCTCTATAAGTTTTTCTAATTAAAAGAAGCATTTTTAAAAATTAATCTAACGAGTTCAAAAATAATTTCTAGGTCTCAAAAATTCATTGTGACATTTCAAACGTTGTATAATGAATTTGTGCAACTAGTTTTTGTATTGAATTCTTAAATGAAATTATTTTTTATATTGAACTATTTTATCTTGAAACTTTTAAGAATTAAGCTAGTTAATGTGTGATGTGTAAAGATCGATCCTGATCATTGATTTGAACAGTTTTACAAAACAATGATCAAGATCACCACCAATTCGTGAAGAAAAATAATACAACCTTCAATGATCAAACCAACACAAAGTAAGTTCCAAATCAAGTAATAACAATGAAATCAAACTGTCAATATAAAATAAACACTTCCCTTTCGATTTCACGAAGATTAGCACCCAAAAGTGGATTGAACAGGGCTTAGATTAATGACCAAAACACACACAAAGCAGCTCTACTAGAGACATACCAAGAATCACACTTAAAACCACAAAGAAAATCGTCCAAGGAATCACGCAAAGATTGCCGCACACAGAGGCATTGAAATAGGGGAAAAACCGAAGCAGCAGGAAATCGAACTAAGCAGCCAAGTCGCCGAGCAAGATGCCGACAAGATGAGGCAGAGAAGGTCTCACAAAAGGGACCACACAAATGATGCAACAAAATCACATAGAGGTAGCAATCGAAAAGTTTAACCAAAAGAGGCTAAGTGTTAAACCCGTGTGTATGTGTTATAAAATAGGACAAAGGGCACAAATATATATACATTACACTTTAGGTCAAGTATATGAGAATGCAACTCTCGGACCAGCTTCATTTAGTGGGTTATCAGTTGTGTGTTATGAGTCGACTTTTCAAAATAGTTTCAACAATGGGTTCCAAACGAACCATATGATTTTAATCTGATCCGACAAATTCATCATTGCCCGAATTTATTTGATATCAATATAACTAACATTATACATTATCAAGCTAGTTGTACAAATAGCATGATTGAACTTTTAAAGAGGAAATAAATTTGTTTCTTTGTGCTTTATTTTCGGCAATTTAACTCATGGATTAGCAATTTGTCTTTCAATTAATATGCAAATACAATGACCAATTCATTTCAAAAAAATCTATTTTGATTCAACTGAATCGAATGAAATTCTATAATAATAATAATAACAACAACAACGGGTTGAGGTTACTTTCGTGCCTCATGTCACTTACTAAACCAGAATTGAACTTTTCCAAACTCTAATCCTTATCTGTTATATTCGTTCACGGTAATTAAACACGACTTAATCATATGTTTTAAGTTTGAATGAGAAAATTATTTGCTCACAAGCATAAAGACTGGGTAAAGTTGTCATTTGCAAATTGCATGTTAGAAAAGTCCATGCCCGAAATTAATTTCTTGTAATAAAAAACAAATAATAACACTCTTACCTTCACACAAACTGCACACAATTTTCCATGTTTTGACTTTCTTATTTTGAATCTTTCTCTTTCTTTATAGATACATATAAAACCCAATCCTCCAAACTCATAAATCTTCAAACCAATCCACACAACTCCTCAACAGCTTCACTTTCTTCTATTTACGTAAAGCTTACAAAGTTTTTCTACTTCTCTTCAGCTTAATTTTCTTGCTTAAAATTGTTTAATCACTTTTATTTTTTTGGGTTCAGATCTAAGGTTTACCTAATCTTGATCTTTGTAATTACTTCTGCTATGGATGAAATTGAAATTCCATCCTACTTTCTCTGCCCTATCAGTCTGGAGATTATGAAGGATCCTGTTGCGGTCTCTACCGGGATAACATATGATCGGGAGAGTATCGAAAAATGGCTGTTTTCTCAGAATAATAATACTTGCCCGATAACAAAGCAAGTTGTTATGGATTCAGAATTGATCCCAAACATCACTCTCCGGCGGTTTATCCAATCGTGGTGCACCCTCCATGCTTCAGAAGGTGTCGAGAGGCCCCCGACCCCGAAATCTCCAATTAGTAAATCCCAACTTTTGAAGCTTTTCAATGATGCCAACTCTCCAAACAAGCAAATGAAGTGCTTACAAAGACTTAAATCCATTGTTTCTCACAACGAAACGAACAAAAGATGCATGGAAACTGCAGGCACTGCTGAGTTCTTAGCTTCGTTAATCGTGAAGAAAACCGTAGAGGCATCTTTACCAGAAGTATCAGAAGATGTGATTGAGTTAAGAAGAGCAAGTGATGAAGCCTTAAGCATTCTTTATCATCTCCAGCTATCGGGATCTGGCCTAAAATCCGTATTGCAGGATAATATCGAATTAATCGATTCCTTAACGAGCGTCATGCAATCCGGGAGCTATGATTCTCGAGTCTATGCTGTCATGCTTCTGAAATCCATGTTCGAAGTAGCGGATCCAAATCAACCGATCAGTCTGAGACCCGAATTCTTCCTCGAATTAGCAGATATCTTGAATGATCAAATCTCTCAGAAGGCCTCAAAAGCCACACTGAAAGTTCTTATCAGTGTATGTCCATGGGGAAGAAACAGAATCAAAGCAGTGGAAGCTGGAGCAGTGCCTTTGTTGATTGACCTTTTACTCGATTCTACGGACAAAAGGGCTTCCGAATTGATACTTGCGGTGCTGAATTTGCTATGCCAATGCGCTGAGGGAAGAGCTGAATTGTTGAATCACAGTGCTGGTTTAGCCATTGTTTCAAAGAAGATTCTTAGGGTTTCATCTACAGCAAATGAGAGCGGTATAACAATTCTACATTCGATATCGATGTTCTCTGCAACTCCTGGAGTTTTACAAGAAATGTTGCAGATTGGCGCAGTGGCAAAATTGTGCCTGGTACTTCAAGTTTTGGATCGAGGATCAAAGACAAAGGAGAAAGCCAGAGAAATTCTCAAATTGCATGCAAGAGCATGGAGGAATTCATCATGCATTCCAACGCACTTATTGGCTTAATATCCGTCTTGAGGTGGAATTATTATTAGGACATGAAAATAATTAATTTATGGTCGTATAATTTTGAATTTTGATCTGTTGGAACACATGGCAGAAATTAATACATGTATGGGTCAAAAAGCTGTCTAGCTATATAGAAATCTCAATTTTATAAAAAAAAATTCTTATATCAATTTTGAACTCTTTGGAAAGTTGAATTTTAGTTGGAAAGGTTCCCTGCATCAATTTTTCCTTTGTCATTTAAAGATTGATTTGGATTTCAGTTTCCACTATATATTTCACTTGTTCGATAAATTAAACATTGAATATAATTTCGATTTAATTTGGTTATAAGTTGACGGCATTATTGAATGAGTTTGAATTGAACAAGTTGAAGGCAAACATAGAAGAAGTCGAGGTCGAATGACTTTTTATTTTTGCATTGTAAATTTATAATTATGTACTTACTGAGGAAAATTTCCATACCAATTGACTAGTAGTAAAATGAATTAAGTTTGACCAAGTTTTAGCCAGCCAATCTGTAGATTTCTAATGAAATTTAATTTTTGCTTTGGAGTTGAATTGCCAATATTTTAGATTATTTTTCGGGTCCTAGAAATGAACAAACAAAATTATAAACAATAAAATATAAACAATAATATAAGTGTTGTTATTATTGTTGAAAATATAAGTGTTTTGTACTTCTTTCTTGTGCTGGAAGACCCTATTTGTAATCTTTATTGTCATTTTGGGCTATTTAGTGCAACCGAGTATATATCCAATTTATTGGATGTTCAATGGAGGGATGTAGATGTTAACTGTGATCATCGAACCTCCGAAGCATAAGTCGAAAGAAATTGCTTGTGTTCAATCTTTTAATTTCATGTAAGTTTACTTTTAGTGGTTTGTGATTATTTGAAATCTTGTTTTAATATCGTGTTATCTGGACCTTTTCAATATTGTATATTGGAAAATAAAATATTTTATGTTGAACTAAACACCAATGACATGTATGACTACTTTTATAAGAAAAGTGAGTAAGGATGAAGTTTTCAATAATAATATAGCCCCCTTTAATGACGATGTCATTTGTGTATGATAATCAACTAAATAGAATTGCAATTATATATTGAGTCTCGTCTGGGGAGCTAGTTGAATTATATTGCATTTAAATTTTGTAATATCTCTTTATGTAATAGGGATGACACCATTTGCATATCTTCATCATATAATTAATTCTATAAATCTACTGTGGGTAAGCAAATAAAGCGAAAGGGAAAAAATCAGTTACATGAGATTCAGAGAATGTATGACGAGGTTAGAGTAAAACTATCAGCTACATGGAGTCGATCGTGCTTGTAGGCCTGCAATAAAGAGGTATCATGTGCGCTCAAGTCGAAGATAAGAGAATATTAATAAAGACTATGACGAGTTATAGACTTTCCAAATGTAGGGTATTGTCATGAGATACTTCACTTTATGATGGCGACGAGAAATAAGACTAGAGTGCTTGGAGTGTAATTTAACTTGTATTTGAACTTCCCGTCTTTACGTATTTTCGTATTTTACTTAATTGTGATTAGTAAAATGAAAAAAAATCCAATAATTAACTCAACGAAACAGTAATGTGAAATCTAGATAGATTGCACAATCTAGAAGGAGTTTTAGAATAAATCGAAGGACAAACATACAACTTAAGAATATCGAAGGTACGATCTTTAACTAAATTAGTAAGGAAAAATTTGGAGTCAAAAGAAAGTAAATTTTAATTAAAATCTTCCAAAGTCTACTTTCTTTTACAACAATTTCGAGTCGAATTTAGGAGCTCTAATTCCATAATTTAAAGAACTAGATCATCCCGGCACCTTCCAAAGCGAAATCTACTACTTGTTAGCATCACTATCGGGTGGGGTGTCTTCTTCTGGATCATCAGTTTGACATTTCCAAATGTACACAACTCCGTAGCCTTGGAGTTTGGAGCTGTAGATTAAGTCAAGTCATGCCTATTTGAATTCATATGCCGTTGCATTAAATTTGGAGAATTAATGATTCTACAAAATTTTATTAATATATACTCTTTGATTTTCTCAAACATCTTGGTCAAAACCAGATAAATTTGGCAAACTCTTATATATAATGAGTACAACAAGAACCTCGATAAACTACAATTAATACATGGTGGTCAAAACCACCTATAAAAGTAAAATAAAATCTAATCGACAACGAGATATGGTAAAGTTGTTAAAATTTTCGATACAAGATGCATTAGAGTTCTACATTGTGTAGCTTTTTTATTGTTATCAAACTCTTGGACCAAAGTAGGAGAAATCGAGACATGCTTAAGGGTTTTGTGAGGGTGAAAATCGGATTAGAACAAAAATAAGTCGTGATGATATTGTCACAATTGATAACCAGCGTAAAAGTTATGGGTTCACCGAGATCCACTACTAAGGATTTAATTCAAGGAACATAACATCATGTAGTACAGACTGAGAATTTTTATTATTGGAAAAGTAATGATAGAAAGTGGTATTTTATTCATCGAACAATCATACATGCTGTTGCGATATTATTTCATAAGTAGAACGATGATGTTGCTGCATCGTTCTATGAGGATTGATTATGATGTCATCTTAATTAAAACTAACCCTTAATCCAAAGATTAATTTGATTTTGAAGTTGACTTTTCCTTAACTAAAAAAATACACACTAATAATAATGGAGAAAGCAAGTATCGAGGCAGAAATCAATTAAGGGAATGGTTAGGAGTCCTAGTTTCACTAATTAGCTGTACTCGTGTTTAATTCATATTTTGGTTCAATTTCGTGTTGTCGGTCAATAAATCCAAGATAAAATATTAATGTTCATCTTTGAGTACTATTTAGCATATGCTTAAATATCAAACATTTCTCTCCCTATTAATAGTTTTGGTAAGGCCAACCTCATGAATAAGTATAAACCTCTCAATTTCTTTAAAAAATCATGAAAAGCAAGATTGTGTGTTCGAGCATGAAATCTCTCTATTTAACATGTAATGAATATCATATAGTTTAACACTTGTTAACAAACATGAAAGTAAATCAATCATGTCAATTCAACACAATTTAATAAAGAATCTAAAATAATAAATTCAAACGTGAATAGAAATCAATTAACTACATCATTCGTACCCACTAATAATAAT
>CAIGRB010038419.1:63467-74352 GCA_903798255.1 Fraxinus quadrangulata
GCTAGTTCAAAATAACAAGTCAAATTGCTTTTTAAAAATGAATTTACTAATTCTATTTTTTATCTTCTAATTCTCACATTAATGTCATAATTATCTGCTTATTTTTGAGACGTTTTATATTCGTCACGATAAGTTCTCCGTAGCGTGTCGAAGTATTCATGGTAAACTTTGCAACACATCTTTTTATTAAGAAAAGTTAAACAGAGAATTTAAAATAATGAGCCAAAGATTACATCCGACTTCTATTATTTGGTTTCTATTTCAGAATCACCATTTCAGATTATATTCAGGCTATTGTCTTCACTTGTCAGGGTAGTTTCTTAATATCATTATTCAAAGCAAATTTCGCAATGCATCTCTTATATTGAAAACTCATAAACAGCAAGTTAAAAAATAATAAGTTAAATAAGATTGTTAAAATAAATTTAATAGAGATGACAACAAAGCGGGTATGAGATGAATTGGCCATTTCTATTCACGTCCCGTCGGATATTTTTGTTACTTTGTCCCGTCTCCATACTCGATTAAAGCGGGACGGGATGGAGCGAGGCACATCCCCTGCCCCATTTAGTTTTATTTATTTATTTATTTTTTATATCTTTAGTTAGTAAATATTATTAGTTTTTTTTTTCAATTTGTTAAAAATAACTTATGTTCTCTTTTAAAATGATGATAAATCTATTATTTTTATTTGATAAATAACTTAAATTTGAAATTAACTTTAAAAAGAACGAGGATTGTGTTTCCCCATGCGCTTCGAGACAATGACCCTGCCTAGTTTACGCGATAGGCGGGTAATCTCTGCTTCATTCGAGGAGGGATACTACAGGTATCGAATTGAACGACTATTTTTTTGCTATTCCTAAAATTTAACAATCCACGTTCTTTTCCATTTTTAGACGTCAATTAAATTAAAATTATATTTAAAGTTAATTTGACTCGTCTCTCGCTCATATAATTAAATATAGAAATATGATGAAACTTTGAGATGTTATACCGAAAGTTTCTAAGAAATTTTTCTAGAAGGATAACTAAATAAAAATGAAATTTATAAAATTAACCTTTGCTAGTTATTCCTCTCTAACAAGCCCCGAAAGCCCCCTCTCCCTTTTCTAGTTATTCCTCTCTAACAAGATTAACCTTTCAAGTTAAAATTATCTTAATATTTTGAAATTTTCTATAAAAAATTAATATATCTAATAGCTCTAACCTAACATATCCAAATTTTAGCGCAAGAGTTGAATTCTCTTTGTTTAAGGAAAAATTAATGTATAGAATAGCTGAAACCTAATACAACACTTTCTTTGGAGCAAGAGCCTGCTTTCTCATGGTTTGTAAGATTTAATATATCTAATAGCTCTAACCTAATAAAACAAAATTTTATGTTTAAGAATCCATAAACTAAGGATAGATAATCTTATGGGCAGTTCTAGCGTGAGGTTTTCATCTTCTTTCCTTGGATGTTCCAACTACCAATCATATCTTAAACCTCCTCTCTTCCAAAATATTAGTATATAATCAATGATATACCTACATTTGGAGGTACATTTCTCTTTCTTCGACTCTGTCCTTGATTAATTTTCATTTGTAGCTAGCAATGGAGGGCCAAAGCAGCCAAAGCAACGTCGATCCTTTGCATAATCATGACATCCGTATCACAACCCCTCAAGGCCCAACTCCACCTAAGGTCCGTCGCTCTGATTTCCCCAAAGATTTTATCTTTGGTTCTGCAACATCGGCTTATCAGGTGTGTGTACTTAATGCGTAGTATTTGGTGCGCTACGATGATTTTAGTTGTTTTTTTTTTCTTTGTTAATATTCTCTACAGACATATTCATCTTATTAAACATGTTATTAATATATAGATTTGAAGATAATAAGATTTGCTAAAACAATCTCGAGAAAGCATGTGTATGGGAGAAGGTTCATGCGAATGTAATTTAAATTTCATGTGTTCTTCCTAATGATTTAGGGGGGAAAACGTGCAACAAACACTCGATTTCGAAATATTATTCAATGAGAACGAAAAAAAGAGAGAGACGTAAAAGAATTTAGTTGGACACCCATTAGCTCTCTCTACACAGTTAGAATGCTCAACGCACATGCATGCACCAATTTTTATCTTTTTTTATTTTTTTTCTGCTTTTCTCTCTGCAGTCTACAGTTTAACTATCGGACATGAATTTAGCAGGGGCTTTTTCGCCCACTACATAATATTATTCAATGCAGCCGACCACCTACTATATTTTTCCCTTCATGAAGACCAATTAAAAATAACTTAATTTGAGTCAAATCTAACATGTAATTCGTTTTTTGGGCCATATGTATAATATGTGCAGGTCGAAGGTGCCTGGAATGAAGATGGTAAAGGCGAGAGTAATTGGGATCGTTTCACAGCGGATAATCCTGGTCCCTCCTCTCTCTCTCTCTCTCTCTCACGCACTTGCATCACACAAACACGTATGTATTCATTTCTGAGGAATTTTGTTGGGGTGGCAGATAAAATTCAAGATAAAAGCAATGGGCGTTTGGCTATTAATCACTACCATCAGTGGAAGGTACCTCACTGATGCATGTTTATTCCAACTTTAACGTTTGATGGGCCCTTTTTAATCGAATAGGAATTGATTTAAACTTCTGCCATGCTGGTGTAAATGACACTTGACTTAAACTAATTCGGGAGCTTAACACTTAATAAGATAGATTTAGATCAAATTATTTATTCAAGGATAATAAGAAAAAAGTTACATGATTTGAAATACTTAAATTTATATATAAACAAATAAGTTCACTCATAGGTAAAATTTAAAGGTAATGCAAATTAAGCTTTCTTATACATTTTTTTTAAAGTAATCTAGAATTTTATGTAATCACCTGACCTCACTTATGGCAGAGGAATACCGATGAAACAAAACCAACAAAACAAACAAATAGCCATAGAGACACCAACCAAGCTAGTAAAGCTAATGTATCAACCTCACTACTATTTCCTAATGTTGGGAAAACCAAGTTTATGCATGTGATTAATACCTTTTAATAAATTTGGTATTTCATGCAGATGCATGAACCTCACCGTGAGACCATTCGCCCCTTGTCGGGCTAGAAAATCTACTGCTCTATTTGCTTCTCTATACTGATGAGAAATAGTGAAATTGATGCCGCTAATCAACTTTAATAATTTATCCCAATAATCCCACAAATACCAAACCTTGCACGAACGGTTTGTTAACCAATTTACCACTACTGCAAAATCACACTCAATCTCAACTTGTTGAAAACCCATCTCTTTACGTAGCTCCATCCTAGTCATGCATGATGGCACGCAATTCCGCTTCATTGTTTCTTCATAACCATATGTAACAAAGAAACCAATAACCAAATTATCATAATAATCCGAATCACTCTCCCACCACAAGGTCATGGATTACCAAAACAACTCCCATCTACAATGAGTTTTACCCATCCAGAAGTAGGTTTTCTCCAAGAAACTAAAAGAGTTGGCTTACGCACCTTAGAACACATAGGCAACTCTAAATCTTTGAGAAGTTCATGTTGCTTAGCTTTGAGACTTTGACTATTTCTTTAGCAAGAAGTCACAACCAAACCTTTATTGCAAGCCATACCTCCTCCGCAGATTCTCGAATCCCCTCCATATGTGCCTGGCATCGACATCCCCATAGCTTCCGCGATATCAAGCTTGGTAATAGCCCGACTTAATTTCCACGCATTTTTTGCGCATGTAACCATCTATTAACTCTTGTCCACAATGATTGTGTCTCCAAGTAGTGCACTCCCAAAGCCAAAGAAGCCCACCTCTAGACTACCTTAGCAATATCACCAGAGTTGAGTACATGATCAAGTGTTCCACTTGTCCCTTATGACAACAATCACAACGAGACACTAGAGCAGCCCCTGTTGATCTCACCCTAGTATCCACACTTAAAATAATTAAACTTTGCTTTCCACATACATACATTAATCTTTTTGTGGTAGAAATTTATGCTATGTCCAATTCTTCCAAAGAAACTCTGGACTTTCACCCTTGCAATATTCCAGGCACTTTGACATAGAGAATTCTCCATTATCATTCGGCTTCCATATGATCATATCATTTCCTTCTTTTCTGGCCTCAATGGTCTGTGCTATTGCTACTGCCTTCACCTCTCCTACTAACTCTGTAAGATAAGTGAAATCCCAGCCATCTTCAATCCAACAATCTCTAACTTATAGTATTAGATTAGTTACCTCCAAAACATGTTCACTCAAAGGGTTATTCTCTAACCAGCGGTCATATCAAAAGGATGTCGACCCTTCTTTAATCCTCCATTTCGAATTCTCATATACCTCAGGTAGCACCCTTATGATTGATTTACACAAGCTGGATCCTCTGTCATTAGAATTCAGCAAAAGATGTCCACTCTTTTCATATTTGGCAGGAAAAAAACTAGACCACAAACTGTTAGTAGTCATAAGACACCATGCAAGTTTCATATGGAAAGATCGCTGAACTGTAGCAAAATCACGTACCCCAAGTCCAGCCTCTGTAATTGGCATATATACTTTAGCCAATCACGCCATTTCTTTTTCTATTTTGCATTACTCTTACCCCAAAAGGATGTGGATAGTAAAGAGTTCAAGTTATTTAGTACTGTCTTCGGATCATTAACCACAACCAACAAATGTGTCGCCATACAATACAAAACGTGACAGATTAAAATAACGCGACCCCCTTGAGAAAGTAACCTCATTTTTCAATCTGCTATCTTGCTGCGAATTTTGATAATCAAAGTCTCCAAATGTCTAGCTGTCAGACGACCAGAGGCAATATGCACCCCTAAATAAACCATTGGAAAATGCCCCTCGGTAAAACCAGTTAATCGAATCAAACCCCTCTTCCTTATATGTAGTTGACATACATATACAAGTGTTACAAAATTTTATATTTCAATACTTAATTGTTCTTTTGATAAGGTGTAGCATCAAATGTTTAACACTACACCATAATGTACCTTAGAACAATCATTCTAATCCAATCCTCACCAATCATAATCCTCGTAAATCTACCCCCTTAATAACAAATGCAACCATAAATTTAATAATGTTTTATAAACATATGTTTAATATATTGTCATTTTGATACTAATAATTAAAAAATTTAGTTACTTTATGATTCAAAATAAAAAATAAAAAATTACCAGAAATTTAACCAAAGTTTGAAGTTTAGCAAAACGTATACAAAGTTGTGGCAACATATTGAGAGAGTAACTTTTATTTTTAAACAAATTAAGTATGTTATTGTTTTTATATTAATTTTAAAATAAAATAGTAACTTACTTTGAAAAGAAAGTATTGACTTACTATCAAAATAATAATACCTATCAAACATGTAACTTATCTTTAATTCTAACCCAGAAGAGAAAAGATTTAACAAAAATCAACTTATAACTAGGGACAGAAGGTGATCACCCCGCCACATTTTAAAGTTTTTCAAGAGTCATATAAAAACTTTTTAATATATACATAAACACATATTTTACTTCCTCGATATTTGTTCGACCCTTACGATGAAAGTAGTAACTCCACTAACCCTTACAATGAAAATCATAGCTCCACTACTTCTTATAAGTTAACATGTTAAGCTTAGCCAAACATGATAAAAGGATAACTCAAATATAAATTTTTTCATTTTAATTTCATTGGATTTTAATGATGTGTCTGTCCTTTATTAATTTCCAATATTCCATTTTCAAATTATTTGTTGTGTTCCACAATAACAAGAAAAATAAAGGAGAAATTCTTTGTACTCATTTTCAATAATGTTGCAGGAAGATGTGGCTTTGATAAAGAAAGTGGGTTTAGATTCTTATAGATTTTCAATTGCTTGGACGAGAGTATTACCAGGTATATATGTGTACGTGCATACAGTGCATCATCCTTTATCAAAAATAATAAAAATCTATCAGTTGTATTTTAAATTTATATTTCAGGAGGAAGATTAAGTGCTGGCGTAAACAGAGAGGGAATTAATTACTATAATGCTCTCATAAACTTGCTCCTGGCCGAAGGTGGTGTTATTTATTTATCTTTAAAAATTGGTGTTTGTTTCTGTTTACTTCACGAGTTAAATGTTAAAATTAATGTGGTTTTATTATGAAGCAGAATTAAAACGATTAAAAAACTTACCTTGGATTCTTGTAAACTATTTTACAGGCATTATACCTTGTGCAACTATCTTTCATTGGGATGTTCCCCAATGTTTGGAAGACGAGTATGGTGGCTTTTTAAGCCCTCGAATTGTGTAAGTAATTCAAAATTGCGTAACTAGTCACAAATTACTTGGGAGTTTTCAGGAAATTAAAGCAAATTCAAGGGAAACAAGGATATTTTTTTTCAGAAACAATATTAAGGAAAACCCCTTTTGAGAAATTGGATTTATGTATTATCATGTTCAGCTCTTGTACGAAAATTTAGCAAGCTAATGTTGCAGTAAAAAGGTATTACACCTTGAAACTTTATTTTGATACATTCCTGTATTATAGGGAAGATTTTTCTGATTTTGCTGAGATTTGCTTCTGGGAATTCGGTGATCGTGTGAAACTTTGGATCACATTGAATGAGCCATGGAGCTTTTCTGTTTCCGGATATGTGTTCGGTACTTTTGCACCTGGCCGGGGTCCAACACAAGATGACCATGTAACAAAAGCTGTCCATCATCATAGATGCAATGTTCAGGATCCAATTATTTGCAGCGATGGAAATCCTGGCACGGAACCATATATTGTTGCACATCATTTGATCCTTGCTCATGCTGTAGCGGTTGATATATACAAGAAGAATTTTCAGGTTGTTGTTATTATCTTATGCAAGTGATTCTTTTCACTTTTGAGATTTTGTAATAGTTCATGCAAATACATTTATATAGAAACTTCAAGGAGGCAAGATCGGAGTCACAAATGTCACAGAATGGTATGAGCCACTCAATAACACAACAGCTGATAAAGAGGCTGCTTCAAGGGCAGTTGATTTTGCGTTGGGGTGGTAAGTGGCTCTGCACAGTTTCCTTAAAATGATTGGCCATTCTTATTTATAAGAAGATATAGAAATTATAAGTGGCAATTACATCTTGGAGAAGCCAAAGCACTTTGTTAACTTTCTGATTAAGCCATATCACAATGAGAGCTGGCTTTTAGTTCTTACATGTTATTTTAAACATCTTTTAATAAGAATTTTTAGTTAGGGTTCTTTTTCGTCAGTTAGTCGTTAAGTTTACTTCACAAGGTTTATTATTGAAGTACAGTTGGAACTTTGTTATTTCTTGGTTGTTGTTTTATGTTTCCAATTATTCAGTATTCATAGAAAATCATCGAATATTTGATTTCCAAATCCTTAGCATTCTAGTGAGTCAACGAGTTTTTGAGTGTTAATCATATTCAATTGAATTCACTTAGGCCTTGTTTGTTTTGGATTAAAACCAGATTTTAATCTAAATCAAAGTCAAACAATCAATATTAATCACATCTTTTATGAGTTCCACTGCTTTTCAATCACACATTTCAATTTTTTTTATAACAATCTAATTTTAGTCCACACAAAACACCAACTTATGGTCTGTTTGATTGCAAGAATGAAATTTGAGTTTAAAGAATAAATTCAAAGGAATTGAATTACTTAAAATTTGTTTTACTGGGAATTATCAATTAATTGTGTTTGATTGGTATAATTTTCCACCTGAAAAATATTGAAATTTTGAATCTTTTGGTTTGTTTTCTGGGAAATTATTCATTAAAAGAATATAATTTGTTACAATTGAGAATATAATTTATTTTAATGGCCCAAAAAAAATATTTGCCTAGAAAACCAAAAATCACCAAACCCATGGGAAAACCAATTCAAGGAAAATGTGGAAAATGGGATCAAGTAATGTATAAGTTGGACAACTAATTGCCTAGAAATTTTTTCCTATCAAACAGCCTAAAAAGGTGGAAAATATAAAATAATTTTCAACTTGCATGGAAAATTCTTCCTATCAAACATGACCTTAGTTATACTCAGTTTGGGGGCGAAGGAAAAACTTTCCTTTAGTTGAATAAGGGATGGCAACGAGAAGGGTATGAGATGGATCGGCCGTTCCCATCCCTTCTCATCAGGTATTTTTATTACATTGCTTCATCCCCATACCCATTTAAAGCGGGATGGGCCAAGATAAGTCCCCTGCCCCATTTATTTTATTTTTTGCTTTTTTATTTTTTGTCTTCACTTAGTAAATATTATTATTTTTTATCAAATTGTTAGAAACAACTTATATTCTCTTTAAAAATATGATAAATTTATTATTTTTATTTGATAAAAAACTTAAATTGAAAATTAACTTTAAGTAGGATGGGTAGCGGGGTGGGAACTATGATTCCACCCTTTTCGGGTCAATGACTCTTGCCCTGTTTACCCTATTAGGCGGGTAATCCCTACCCCGTTCGGGGTGGGGCCTCACGGATTTCGGGTTGAACGAATTTTTTTGCCATTCCTGAGTTAAATGAAGTTCAAGCATTTAATTAGTTGGGGGTGGGACAAAAACTTGAATGTGACTCAAACATTCCTTTAGTCGGTTCGAAACTTTTGGTAATCAGTTCTGTAGAATTTATGTGAGACATCGAATGACCCCTAATTCAGAATTTCTCTTCCTGGTCCAAATCTCAATCCTGGCTCTGTGCATTCTTAGGTTTGTAGCACCCGTGGTTACTGGTGATTATCCACCAGTTATGAGACAATTAGTAGGAGAACGCCTTCCCAAATTTACACCAGAACAGGTTACTCTGGTGAAGGGATCCTATGACTTTTTAGGAATAAACTATTACACTACTCAGTATGCAACGAATTCACCTAAGACACCTGGCGCAAAACCAAGTTACAATACCGATCAGGAGGTTCAAACATCAAGTAAGTATGAGATCTTTTTCATGTACATGATAACATCATAGACATTATGTCATTACACTCTTGTGATGTGGTTCTTACTCTCTCAATACACTGTAGCTGAACGTAATGGGACGCCCATAGGTGAACAGGTATGTTTTTCGCTTTTCCCTTTCCTCAGAAATAAGATTAGAAATAGACCAGATAATCCAACAGTTCATGCTTCAGCATTTCTATATGTAGAAGAGATTTCAATGATTTATTCTATTGCATTGTCACGTAAAAATAGGCTGCTCAATGATATTACTTACTATACCACTACTTTCTAATGTTTATACACATGTTTTTAATAATTTTAACGTCCTTGATTTTGTCAGGCTGGTTCTAGTTGGTTGTTCATTGTTCCAGAAGGGCTATACAAGCTCTTGGTTCATTTGAAAGAAAGATACAATAATCCCAACATTTACATCACAGAGAATGGTAAATTCACATCATCTTGTTAGATTTTTTTCTACAGTAAAATAATTTTTACTCTTTATCAATACTAATGTGATTTAATGGATGATTTTGTGCAGGGGTGGATGAATTGAACAATAAAACAACAGTTGCACAAGCTAGGTTTGATGATATGAGGGTTAGATCTCACCATGACCACCTTGTCCAACTTAAAAAAGCATTGGAGTAAGTTATCATTCATATAATCATTGAATCAGCCATTACGAAATTAATTGATTATTCTCGTAATAAGATGAATGTTCATAATTTCTCTTTCATCTTCAGCCGCGGTGTTCATGTGAAGGGTTATTACCTATGGTCAATGTTTGACAATTTTGAATGGGCCGATGGTTACACCGTTAGGTTTGGTATTATTCATGTAGATTTTGAGAATAATCAGTTGAAAAGGTTCCCGAAAAGCTCTGCTATATGGTGGACGAATTTCTTGAACGTGAAGAAGGTCAAGAACAAGAAGCGGGACAAGAAGCTCTTCCTTTTGTTCTGAAATGATATGTTGAATAATGCATGTGTGCAGCAGTTCCTTCCGTTCGCTTATAGTTTCCTGTGGGGATCGAAAGCTCGCTTTCTGCAAATGAAAGATTTCGAGTGTGTTCCATTTCTCTTTAGTTTGTCGAATAATGCATGTTTGGATGCATGTGTATTTGTATATTGTGTGTGCGCGAACTCGCGCTCTTCATTCTGAGAACATTATTTTCTTCCACTTATTGTATTTAATATAATGAGTTTAGGTTGTGAAATCGTGTCTTTTTCTTTAGAAATTCTGTCGCTTCAAACAAAAACATAATGTGTTGACAGGGACCCAGCACCTGGCCATCCCCGTGGCCGCCCATGCTGGGTCCGCCGAAAGCTTCAGTTTAGGTTGTCTGTCGAGAGCCGGGAAGAAAGATGAAGAAGAAGCACTGGACCGTGGACGGGAGCTGGAACTGGAAGTAGGAAGCCTGAGAATTTTTTGGACTTTATTTAAAAAAAATAAGGTCCAATCCATGGACATGGGTTTTGCTTGAATTCTATTAGCTAATGGTCCAATAACCACAACAAAACCAATTAACCAAATCCAAATATCCCATTCTTTTGGCTTTGGGTCTGGTTGAGAGGAGGGAGTAGGGAGAGTTGGAGACGACGAGGGCGAAATTATTTTGGGCTGTTGCTTGCTGTGAGTTTTTGATAACGCCGAGCCGACTTAAAGGATGGTGGAGGCTAGAGCAGTGAGTTTTGGGCTGGAGGCTGGCGCAATGGACTGTGGATTGGAGCTTTCCAGTTCCAATTTCGTCTCTTCTAGTTTTTTGCTTCTCCTGCGTTCTACTGCGGTTTCTGCGATTTTGCCTACTTGAGGTATTTATTTGAATTTGCCAATTTCCTATTTGGTATTAATGAATTATGACTTATGAGAAATGACTAAATGAGAATTTATGGATTTTTGGGTGCATTAGCATTCTGTAGACTGTATTTCTATTTTTTT
>CAIGRB010038419.1:83305-96382 GCA_903798255.1 Fraxinus quadrangulata
GTGAATAAATATTTCAATTATATATCTGCTCGGTTCCATTATTTTCATAAATCTCTTGTAGCTCAGTTGGCTAAAGCTTCTATATCCGTGTGAGATGTCCCAGTTTCGAATCCTTTTCACAACATTTTTATTATGAAATAATTTTAATTATACAATTTTTGCCAAATTAAATGAAATAAAAGATAAGATTCGAACCCATAACCTCAGGGTACAATATAGAACGCCTATCCATTGTGCCATTGACGGAATTTGATATTAAATTTACCAAATTAATATATGTTACATTTTAGATGTTAATGCAATAGTAAAAATTCAACCCTTACTATTCTTTTGAATTATACAAAATTTGACCACAATATCATTTGATAAATATTGTTAATTTTTACAACAAAATAATTGTTATATTTAAATTTTAGAATTTGTTTGATTTTCCATTTTTTAAAATACATTTTTCTCTTTTCTTTCAATTGCAATTTTTTCAATAAAATAATATTACATATAAATTCAAAAAAAATTCTTATCTTTAACCACACGTTCTCCATCAAATCATTATTTCAAAACTTATTTTTTGCAAAGAAAAAAAAAGGTATCAAATGGGTTTCTTTAACATTTTATTGCTGAAAATGATCGACGATTCACGATCGCCCGTGCTGACTCCAAATTCTGGGTCCGCCACTGACAGTAGGCTAGATTTACACTTCGGTTTTAATACAGTAATAATGTTGAATCAACCCTGTCAAATTCCAAATATTAATGGGAGTTTTTTTACTTGACCTCATCCAGTTGCCAAGCTTGTCTTTCTGTTGAACTCGAACATGTTTTGTGGCATATGAAATGCAACGAAAAATACGATTGACAATAAATTGGGTCCTGACAAACTATGAATGACTAATTATGGGAATCTAATTGCTGTTTAGTTCTTAGTTTATGCAAATTGTGGGGTAGTTGTGTAGCTTTATAACATATATAGTGCACCAAGTTGCATTTGAATATGAATGACTGATCTTGCATAAGCATGGGGGTGATACTGGGTGAAAAATGGGAGTGATTTGTTGCAATGGGAGAGCCACGATTTTTAGTTTGAGAGGCCTACGACGGTAGATGGAACTACAATGAGCATAAGTCGATAACTTAGTAGTAGCTGACAGAGATAACGACATTTGAAAAAAAAAAAAAAGTTACAAATTTTATTTAGAAACTTTATTAAAAATGTGTGAAACTAATAAATTCTGAGTTAACCACACCTTTAAAAAAATACAAATGAAATAGTGATGGAGAGGGAGAGAGAGAGAGAGATTTTATTTTAGAAAATCAAGATTTGATTTTACGGAACCCAAAATATGAAAAATGAGAATAAATATCATAGTTACACGTGTATATAAATATGAAAACAAAGGGAAAACTGTTATACACATAAAATATTTTCTATTATATTTGGACCTCGGCCCATTACCCTTTCGGCCTATTTGTTTCATTATATATATGTGTGATCAATTTCAATTAAGGTATGTTCTCTAACCCCATTCTCTTCCCCTTTTCCGTTTCTTGCATTCATTTTTTCTTTTGTCCGGTCGTTGACTTGACAGTCAGAGTGCAAACGGTAGTCGAATTTTTTTCTCGATCGACAGCATTTGCCTCCTAGCGGGGTGTTCCACTATGCAGGTAATGTCTATATGGAGGGGAGATGGAAGAGATTCTGTTGGCGCATTTTTTGAGGTCAACAGATTGGAAACTTAAAGTAGGGTTGCTTATGAGATAAAATATAGTACAAGAAATATAAACCTGTCGAGTTAACCCGTTGAACCAAGGCCTTTTACCTTGGCGAAATTGGTAGTAATCCGCTAGAATAATTGCAATTAATGAAACCCATTTAATTTTCAGAAAACAGAAATTTGTCAAGTTGTCCACATTAAATGTATTTCATTCTTGGTTAAGAAAAATCATTCATAGCAAAAGATTTCACCAGGACAACCTCCGCCAAATCCAGGACAACCTGCAATGGCTACTGAATAGCTCCTCTCACTTTCTCAGCTACGAAGCCTTTGATATTTGAATTTTTTCTCCAAATCTTGGTCAATTCCATCCAGGCTCCTCGACACGGAATCAGTGGGTGGTGTGTTTGTGGTCTCTGTATTCAGTGGGCTAGGAGATTTTTGAGTTTTAGGGATTTGTTTTAGTTTAGGGCGTAATTAATACGGGATTTATGTGATGTTTAATTAATTTAGGGTATTAATCTAATTGGGTCAATTTTTAGAGCATTAGGCCTAATTTTCCCAATAAATTTCTAGGCACAATGAAGAAAAATTAGTGTGACCTAGCTTTGTAAACATCTAACCTAATTTGACCGAAGCCCAATAAAGAAAATAAATTGAATGGCCCGAGGAAAATAAATTCTTGGACCCAATCTATATAAAATTTCAGCCCAATCTACTTAAATCCATAATTCTAAATGGATCAAATCTTTGGCATATTCTCATGAGGAAATTACTCCTACACAGGTTTTTAAGTTATCATTTTCATAAATCAAATTTCTAGTTTAACTTTTCAAAAAATAGGATATTTATATTTAATTAAATACTAATTATAAATTTTCATACAAATCAATTAATTATTTAAATAAAACATAGNCCAATAAATTAATTATCCAAATCAAACCTAGAATTCTCTTCATCGTCCGTTCGTTCATTTCTTTCTCTTCTCGTCAGTTTCTCTGCTCTCCATCTCTGTCTTCTCTAATCTCCCTCATCAGCGACGATGGCGCTCGTAACCCCTCCCATATCTGCCGACGATGTCTTCTATCTTCCATAATGCTGAAACACATATTCAATTTCATCTGTCTCTGTCCTTTTTTTTAGGTGTTCCGATGGAGGTCTTCGGTGCAGCGGAGGTGGTGTGATGGCTGTGTTGTTGTGGGTACGGGTGCGGTGTTGTAGGTGTGTGCGGCGGCGGTTGCCTGTGTGTACGTGGGTGATGTTTCGACTTTGATTTTTGTTGGTGGCTATGGCGGATCTAGCTGCAGTTTTGGTGAGGTTGTGGGGATGGTGTATTGTTAGTGTTGGCTTTGGTGTTGATTTTGTTGCTGGGAAGTGGTAGTGATGGTGGTGTTGGTGGGCGGTGGTGTGTTTCTGTGGTGGTGTTTTTGGCACAGTGGTGCGCTTTTCTGTGGTATTAGTGCGACAGTGGAGACGATGGTGGTGTTGGTGTGTTTTCTGTGGTGGTTGGTGGTGTTGGTGTTGGCGGTGGAAACGATGGTAGTGTTGTGTCGGTGATGATCACAAATGATTACGATGGTGGTGTTGTGTTGGTGGTGGTCACAAATGATTTGTTAAGTGTGACCAATAAATTGGTTAGTGTGTGACCAATGAAGAATAAATTGTGATCAATAAATACTATGTGACTTACAAATTTATTAATTTGTGACCTATAATTTGATATTTTGTGACCATAAAATAAGTTGTGTGACTTATAAATTTCATGATTTGTGACCGATGAACAAATTGTGACTTTTAAAATTTTTAATTTGTGACCGATGAACTAACTGTGATCTATAAAAAAATTTGAATTGTGACCTTCAAAATTTTGAATTGTAACCAAATTTTCATATATTTGTGACCTTCTTATATTTATTAATTACATATATAATTAATTATTTAAATCATAAATAAATTTTAATGAAATTTTGATTTTTGAAATTTAAAACCTATATCCTTATTTTTGAAATAGTGTTTACTAAAAACCTGATTTATGTATTGTTCCATATTCTCATTTGACTGAAATATTACTTTCAAAAAGTTTTGACTGTTGCTAGTTGTCCCCATCACCATTCAAAGCCTGACCAACTCGAAGAAAAATGGGGACATTGCGTGTCCAGAAGAGAAAGGCACAAAGCTCTAAGTTAATGCAAAAGTCCTTGATAGAAGAGAAGAAGAAAAGAGGCAACCAAAATTTTCCCATGTTTGAAAGCCGGAGTGAAGAAAAATAAATTGGAGCCGGCAGTTTCATCTTCGATTGTTGTAAAAGGACTTAAAAGCTCGGTTGTCCCAAACTCGACGTCAATGGTAGTCGTTCTTTGGATTCACTCTTTTGATTTCTTCATCTTCTTTCTTGCAAGACAGAAGCACTGGGATTGCACGCCACTTTCATGTAGTTGTCTCCATCACAATTAATTCGGATCGAAGCCAAAACAATTCTATACCATAGGCCAGCGTTACTGGTGGTGTTGCGAGCTGCTGCTAATGCCAAAAGTTGTCTCAACTGCCTTCGTCGGACGTGGTAAAATATTGTGTGACTAGTGAAGCCGTGAAAATAATAAGATTATTACCAATTATCTTTAGTTTACAATTGAAGGCTTGAATCAAATTTATCACCTAGTGCATTTGGCAAAGTGAATGGTCTTATTACTCTTCTCTAACTCAAATTATCTAAGCCTCCAGCAAGCACTTTACTTATAACAATTATCTTCAGTTTTGTATAGGGGTGGGCAAAACCCTATCGAATCCGCTAAGACTACCCAAACTGAACCAACCCGATTGGTTTGGGTCCTTTTTTTTGTTGTTTTTACACAGATTGGGTGGGCTGCTGCATAGATGAGTTGGATCGAATTTTAGGTTAATTAATGAAAATCGAATAAACTTGCCCAATCCAACCCAACCTAAACCGTCTATTTAAAAAAAAATGCCTAATAAGTAAAAAGAACCTAAAAGTATGTATAGATAGTATAACTATAATTACCTTTGTGCATTTTAAAGGAAGAGCTTACCGTCATTCCCACAAGAAATGTAGTATAAGTTTTATATGTTATGTTAAATGTACTTTATTCTTTTTAAGTTTGACTAATGGAGATTGAATAAGATAATTTTATTTATTTATTTACCATTTAATTTTGTCTATTTGAATTTAGTATAATAGAAAATTGGATGACTTTATTTTTTGTTGACAAGTCATTCCAAAACCCGGCCGATACTTGATTAGGTTGGATTTTAAAGGAAGAGCTTACCGTCATTCCCACAAGAAATGTAGTATAAGTTTTATATGTTATGTTAAATGTACTTTATTCTTTTTAAGTTTGACTAATGGAGATTGAATAAGATAATTTTATTTATTTATTTACTATTTAATTTTGTCTATTTGAATTTAGTATAATAGAAAATTGGATGACTTTATTTTTTGTTGACAAGTCATTCCAAAACCCGGCCGATACTTGATTAGGTTGGATTTCAACCTTTACAGGGGTTGGGTTGTATTAAATTTTGATAAACCAATTATGTTGGGTTTGGGTTGAGGCAAAAACTGACCCGATCCAACCCATGTCGACCCCTAATTTTGTTAACTTCAATATGCTAAGATATTTCGTATAGCCTGCTTGGGAATATATTAGGTTGAATAATATGGTATATTTGGAGATTGGTTGGTGAGAATGTCGGAGCTTAGTATTTTCTTGGACCTTCTTGTAGCCTTGGAGTATTATTAGAATGTTGGTGTTCATTGTGTAATTTTTGCATTGAATATGGGGCTATCTTGTAAAACCTCACATCTTTGAAGGCAAGCCATAGTTTGTGAATTTCTTATTATTAGATGCAGCATCTTTTGGAGTCTTCGTTCCTTGAATAAAAGAAGAGGCAGTATTTTTACGAGTCCTCGTTCCTTGAATAAAGGAAAATGCAGCATCTTAGAATCCTCATTCCTTAAATAAAGGAAGAGGCGACATCTTAGAGTCCTTGTTTCTTGAATAAAGGAAGAGGAGCCATTTCTATGAGTCATCGTTCCTTGAATAAAGGAAGAGGTGACATCTTGGAGTCCTCGTTCTTTAAATAAAGGAAGAGACTGTATTTTTATGAGTCATTATTCCTTGAATAAAGAAAGATGCGGTATTTTTTGGAGTCCTCATTCCTTGAATAAAGAAAAAAGTAGCATCTTGGAGTCATCGTTCCTTGAATAAAGGAGGAGACGATATTTCTTGGAGTTATCGTTTCTTGAATAAAGAAAGATTCGGCATATATTGGTTGTTCCTACTTGTTTTTAGACGTCTCGAGTTTCTCACATCTTTGAAGGCGAGTCCTAACTCGTGGTTTTCTTATTATAGAAGGAGAGCATAGCTCGTGGTTTTCTTATAAAATATAGCGAGCCCATATCTCTATCAACTTATTAAATATGACAAGTTCATACATTCCTTCAAAAGTTAAAATATGTTGAGTCTATATCTCCATCAATTTATTAACTATGACAAGCTCATAAGTTACGTTAAGTATGACAAACTCATACATTCCTTCAACGGTTAATGTATGATGAACCCATATCTCCATCAACTTATTAACTATGACAAGCTCATAAGTTACGTTAAGTATGACAAACTCTAACGTTATATTCAGATTTGATATGGCGAGCCCATAAGTGAGCATCGTCTCTGCTATTCATATATTCAGAGCATCACACATTCAGAGTCTCGCCTCAACGTCAGTTTATTACAACTGCTTACATTCAGAGCATCACCTCTATTACTTAGATTAGAGCATCACCTCTACTACTTACATTAGAGTATCGCCTCTGCTACTCAGATTCAAAGCATCACCTTTGCTACTTATATGTCCATAGCATCGCCTCTGCATCACCTTATCACGGCCGCTTATATATTTAGTGTCATCTCTACATCAACTTCATCACAGTGGCTTATATTTTAAGTCCGACCAGCATTTTAATATTTAACTCAGACTTGGGAGACTACTGTGATATTGGTATCTTAGTATCATTATATTATTATTACTAGCATATGCATTATATTATTGCTGTGGAGTACGTACTTCACATCACTGCTAGCAGGTTATGACGCATACTATATCGCGGAGAAATTTAAAATGTCATTATTCAGTTCATCGTCATGAGTAATTTGAGGAGCAAATGGACCCCAAATTTATTTGGTATTTGTGCAGTAGATATATTGTATTGTATTACATGATTGGTTTAATCCATATTACAGATGAGGTGTTGCAGAAAAATGTCATTATTCAGTTCATCGTCATGAGTAATTTGAGGAGCAAATGGACCCCAAATTTATTTGGTATATGTGCAGGAGATATATTGTATTGTATTACATGATTGGTTTAATCCATATTACAGATGAGGTGTTGCAGAAATTTCGACAAATTATATCAGCATCTATCTTTTGAGACAATTCGTAAGCCCTCACTTATTAGGCAGTCACACATATTTTCTGAGGCAATTCGTAAGTCATCGCTTATCCGAGCTGCTTATATTTTCGAGGCAATTCGTAAGCCATCGCTTATTCAGGCTAGCACGTATATTTTTTAAGGCAAATCGTGAGTCCTTATTTATTGAAGCTGCTCACGTATTTAGGACCGAAGCATATTTTCTAGGTAGTTCGTAAGTTCTCGCTTATCGGAGTTACTTACAATTTTTAGGAAATTTGTAAGACATCACCTACTGACATCTTACATTTCAAAGTCTGACCCGCACATGAATGTACGACTCATACTTGGAGAACTATTGTTATACCTATAAATATTTTTTATTGGGCTTGGACCTTGGCCCATTACCCATTCAGCCTATTTGTTTCTTATATATATGTGTAATCAATTTCAATTAAGGTATGTTCTCTTAACTCTATCCAAATTCCCCTTCCTCTCTTATACTCTCTCTCTCTTTTTTTCATCCGGTCATTGACTTGACCGTCGAAGTGCAAATGGTCATCGAACTTTTTTCTCGATCGATGGCCTTTGCCTCCTGCGGTGATGTCCACGTGGAGGGGACGTGGTAGGAATTCTGTTGGTTTATTTTTTGGGGTCAACAAAAATAAAATACAAAAAATAATTCCAAAGAAGAAAGTGAAGGGGGGGAAAAAACAATTGTGTTTGAGTTAATTAAAAATAAATAAACTCACAACGAGATTTTGACATCTTCAAACAATTTACAAACTTCCTTAATAAATGGCCGTGCATTCAACTAATTTTTATGAGATATGTTCATTAAAATAATCATAAAGGATTTTCTCTTTTAAAATTTGGAAGTGTAAAATAATGAAATGTTTCTGCCTAAAAGATTAGGTTACATTTAAGTATAGTGTTTGGCCAACTTCATCCATTTAAAAAGAAAAAAAATAGCTTATGCATGTGAGGAAACTTTAACATTAAAGTTAATGAAATTATGTAAAAATAATGAAACAAGCGAATGGAACTTAAGGTTGGGAAACGAAAATTCCAATTTTTAAAGGCTGAGACAAATTTTTCATAGGGGCTACGAGTTGAGAATTAATTGTACAAATTTTTGAAAGAACTCGTGTACAAAATGCAAATAAGAAATTAATCATTAAGCTACAGCAATAATCTATTTAGTAAAATAAGGTTTTTCTTTTATTTTTTTTTTCCTCTTCAAATATAAAAAATAAATCAAAAAACAAAAAGAAATCGGTGAACCTTGGGCCATATTCACTTTGTTTATAATTTTGACTGTAATATAATCTTTTCGACAATTTTGGCAGGACTTATCAAGAATTTGTGTATTGAATTGGGACAATATGGCATCACAGTCAGCTTTTGGGGTGAGGGTGACTAATCCAATTGTGATTAACGGGTTACATATGAAATTAAAGCATGATGTAGAGGTAGAAAGGGGCAATCTTGTATGCTTATATATAGTGGTGTAAATTAGGCCATGTCACTTTAGACGAGCGGCCAAGTACAAAGGTCTATGGGTGTACACTAATCTTACTATATTTCACCAAGTTCCGGCAATTATAAGACTTCCTTTTTATAATGATTTATTTGTTGTTATCGAAAAAGTAATTTTCATGAGAAGTGTTTTTAAGTTTTTTATTATTATTATGACATCAAGCTTACTCGATATGTGCAATTATTCATTTGGTTTTAAGTACTGCTTTGTATTTCTAATAAATTATACTTAACTTCTGTTGACAATGTCAAGGACAATATTGTATACTTATAGTCTAATAATTGTGCGAATAAAATGCGGGCAAGTTGCACTAAAATATGATGCTTAGTTTAGAAAAATCATATGAAGATGTTGAAAACTGCATAAATTTAATCGACTGAAGCTGTGGACAAAATACTGGTCCATTTTCCTTGATAATACATATAAGATCAACTCCCATTGAACTTTCCAGCCAGTAATAATTTCATACAAATTTAATCCGAAAGGATTCCTGTTTTCCCCCAGAAATTGCACTGAAGGGCTCTTTAATTCGTTGCCAGATCAATGAAAAACAGGTGATCATCCCGAGCCTGTACTAATTTATATAGTTTGTTCAATCTAATGGAGTTTAATTAAGATTCCTGTTTGAATTTGCAGGCTAGAAGGGAAGGTGGCTATAATAACTGGTGGTGCCGGTGGCATAGGGGAAAGCGTGGCCAAGCTTTTCGTCCAACATGGAGCTAAGGTCATTATTGCTGATGTCCAAGATGAACTCGGCCAGGCAGTGTGTGGAAACATAGGCTCTCCAGAAGTCATTTCCTACATCCACTGTGATGTAACTAGTGATGCCGAAGTCCGAACTGTCGTAGACATGGCTGTTTCCAAGTATGGTAGACTCGACATAATGTTTGGCAATGCTGGTATCCCTAGTCAGACTGATCTGACAATTTTGGCAACCGAGTACCAAGACTTTAAGAGGGTCTTCGATGTTAATGTTTTTGGCTTGTTTCTATGCGCTAAACACGCTGCAAGGGTAATGATTCCGGCCAAGAAAGGGAGCATCGTGTTTACTGCAAGTGCGGCTTCTGTGACTAGTGGGAACGCTCCTCATGCTTATGTAGCATCAAAGCATGCGGTGGTAGGGTTTACGAAGAATCTGTGCATCGAATTGGGGCAGCACGGAATTAGAGTGAATTGCATTTCTCCTTTTGCTGTGGCTACTCCACCGGTAATGGAAGGGTTTCAAATCACAGAAAAGCAAAAGCTGGAGGAATTTGTGTCCCAGATAGCAAACTTGAAGGGGGTATTCTTAGAGGCAAATGATGTTGCTGAGGCTGCTGTGTTTTTGGCAAGTGATGAATCAAAATATGTTAGTGGGCAGAATCTAGTTATTGATGGGGGTTACAGCCTCGCTAATATTGCTCTGAGTGAAGGCCTGAAGAAGCAACATTCTTGAATCAGTTATGTCATTGTTTTGTCTACAAAAACATGTGGTGCATCTTTGTAATCAGTATCCTAAACAATAAAATGAATAAGATTTTTCTTTAGTGTGAAGCTGTCCTATCTTTTCTAAACATGTTATTGTAACATACAATTTTCCAATTTCTAGTATCTTCTTGTGTAAAGACTATCCCCAGATAATATTATATATTGGCTAATATTTTGAGATTAAACTAGAGTCCTACTTTCATTTAGTTAATTAGGCGTTCCAACCATTGTGTTGACCTAATAATGATGCTTATAATTGTATAAAAAAATTAATATATTAAGCCGTGTCTAAAGAGCATATTAAGGGGGAGATCTTGGGTTCAAACCATTGGGGTCGCAAAAGAATTATATGTTGGGGTCCAACTCTTAGTGAACAATACCTACTCAATCGAGAAATTTATTCATCTACCAATATTTGGCATTTGGGTGTCTACTTACTCGAAAGAGAGATTTGTGCTTCTGCCAATATATGGTTTCTAGTGTTACCTACTCATTTGAGAGATTTATGTATCTTACCGATTTGTTGGCATTTGGAAGTTTTAGACCTTCTTGTCATGGAATAGTTCCAATATATTCATTGATTTATTCTACACAAATTGACATATCAAAACTATATTGTCAGGTTAGTAGTTACTATTATATATAAGCCCATGTTTGAGCCACATTCTCATTTTCAATCTTATTCTTCTATTCATTTTCAACTACACATTTTTCAATAAAATAATGCTCTTGTTTGGTACCCATTTTTATCTTTTCTCATTCTTCATTTCAACCACATAATCTCCCAATAAAATAATATTACACACAAATCTAAAATATATCATAACTTTTTCACCACACATTCTTCCATCAATCACTATTCCTATTCTCCAAAAAATAAGTGTCAAACACAAATATTTTTCATCACATCAATAATTTTTCCTTATTTTTCAACCACACATTCTCTGTCAATTTACTATTCCAAAATACATTTTTCCAAAATAATGTGGCTTAAACACACCTTAAAATGAAACGGAACAAAACTACATGACAACTTAGATAATTTATTAACTAGCTAATCTACATCATCTGAGTAGTAGCTTTTTTTTTTAAGTTGGCTCTTGGCTAGTTGATTACACCGACTTGTGGGCAGGATTCCGCTCTCCACAGTTTTTTTCTTTCCCTTGTCGACCTTTGCAAACTTGGACAAATATATCTTTTTTAGGACTCGTTTGATCTCCTTCTTCAGCTGCAGAAAATCCTTTGTGAAATAACAGTACTTTTCTCGGTCTCATTTACGTCATTCAAGTTCCAACCTATCCCTTATTTGCATTAGGAGGTTTGTCATTTAAATGTTCAGAGGGATATACTATGGTCATTGTCCTGTTTTGATCAACTGGTCTATTCCTATCATGCCTTTTTGTGTTTTCATCCCTATCATCTCTCCTCCTCGGCTAATCATGAGATTTTCTCTTGAGGGGGTTCTGGCTCTCTACAGACTCCTAGGTTCTTGGTGATCAAGAACGCCTGCTCAGTATCAACCTACTTATAGTGTTTACTTAAAAATTCGTGCATTGGGTCTAGTTTTTCTTCCATTAGTTAGAGCTGTGACCATTGCCGACATTTGTAAATCTTTGATGCCAAGTGTTGCCCTACCAAATCGAGGTAGGAAGTGTTTCCGTAGTGGCATGGTTTTGCTCCCAGTTTCAAGCTATGCCAAGTACCTACAGCGAATGACGGGGCTAAGTCATCAGTTTCCCTCCAACATGAGAATACTCTGAGGAGAGTTGAAAGTTTTAAATTATCGAATATTTATACGCAACGTACGGAATTATACAATTAAAAGAAACAAATCGTTTTTTAATGGTTTCTAGATAGTTAATCAATCACGTCAATTTATCCTAAATTTGAATACTACAACAATAAAAAAAGCAATAAAGAACATCAAAGATAATCACAAAGAAACTTCAATTGAGTAGAAACTTCGGGCACTTTTTCAATCAATAATCCACTATAAATCGAAGGAAATTTACAGTACAGTTCAGACCCGTCTACCTTATAGAACTTCTTACCTCAATTCCTACAGTCTCCATTGATCTTATTGGAGTTGCGTTCCTTCAAAACAAATTCGAACTCACGATTTATACTTTAACTTTCCTGAACTGTGTGTTCCTGACGCCAGATCCCAACTTTGGTATCTCACCCAGTCCTCTTGAATTTATACTTCTTCAACAGCTCCTAATCCCTAGTATCGATTTATCTTTGGTGAATTAAATGAAAAATTCCTTGTTCTTCGGGTTAGTGTTTGATTTTTCAAAATCATTTATAAAAGTTTTAGCCTTAATTCATAAGTACTCTTTCTCAACCCTTAATTCATTCAATCATTTGATTGACTCTTCAAATTTAATTACAAGGCTCTCTTCTTCTAATTTAAACTTATTCAATTTTTTAAAAACTGACATATTAACCTTATGTAACTTGAGACTCTCCTATACAGTTGGTCACGAGCCTCAAAAATATCAATGTCATCCTCAAATCCTACATTAGAATAGATTGACTCATCTAGATAATTTTTGGGTTAATAATAAGGCTCTGATACCATTTGAAAATTTTAAATTACTAAATATTTGGATCTAACGTACGGAATTATACAATTAAAAGCAACAAATTACTTTTTAATTGTTTGTAAATAGTTAATTATTCATGTCATTCTGTCCTAAGTTTGAATACTACATCAATAATAAAAGCAACAAAAAACACAAAGATGATCACGGAGAAACCCCAACTGAATAAAAACTTCAGGCACTTTGATAGTTAGTAATCTACTACAAATCGAAGTAAACTTACAGTATAGCCCAGACTCGCCTATCCTGTAGAACTTCTCACCTCAATTTTCAAATTTTTTAAGGTTTAAAATTTCAAATCTTAGATTTTTTAAAATTTTATTTA
>CAIGRB010038443.1:5850-22136 GCA_903798255.1 Fraxinus quadrangulata
TATGTATATGTATACGAATTTGATATTCATTGCTTAATTTATGCTTAGCACCAAGTTTAGGTGTCAAAATAAACTATCCAAGTGAGCCAACTAAGCATGTTGCTTAGTATAAACTAAGCACCGTGCTTAGGACATCATTACTCGGATATATGTATATATATAGTCATTGATGTCTTCGCTAATTGTAATGTATTGGGTTCACTTCTCATGCAAAAAACCGAAGTTCCACAAGCAGAGTGTAGAGAGGTACTTCTCCTTATCCCCGTATATCTCAATCCTCACGTTCTTGAGTTGGATTGTATTACTATTATTGAGTATTACAAGATTCTGATTGTCTCGTATTTCTTGTTAAATTTTGAAAGGAACGTGCTACTGGGCTTCTTCATTTTTACCCATTTCATAATTATACTAGTCTGTCCTGATGACTACTGTTATTTGAAAGGTATGTATTGAGAATCACAATCGTTACAATACTCATAAGGCCCTATTCTAAGGTCCAACTTATCATAAACCTTTCATGGAGAATCCATGAAAGGTTCACACTTACATATAGATGGCCAGTGCTAACGTCTCTCAGCTTAGCATAGGGTGTATAAATTATAATAATTAAACTCATTAATCTACTGTGAGAGTCAAAAGATTGTGAAGTTACCATTCTGAAATTTCTGTAGTTTATTTTTGTGGTTCTAATTGCAGGTACACATTGTGCAAGAAACCCACATTAATGGAATAAGTGAGGTGATGAACTGTTGAACTGATATCAAACTTAATTAAAGGTCCAAGATATAAATTTGTAAGGAGAGTAAGTTAAATTTTACTGACCAATTTTTGTTGGTAGGTGACTGAACAATGGGTTTTGAGCCTCTAGTTTGGTTTTGCCGGCCAGTACGAAATGGGATTTGGGCGCGCGAAACACACAGTGCTTTTGGTTCATATACACCTTGTGCCATTGAGTCTGTTGTGGGCAATGTGTCTCTTTTGCTTATTCTGGGATTATGCTTATGTAGAATATGGCTCATCAAGATTAGCCCCAAAGTGCGGCGATTCTGCTTGAGGTCCAATCGTTACAATTATATATTGGTCTTTTTAGCCAGTTATTTTGCTGCCGAGCCCTTGTTCAGATTGATTAGGGGCATTTCAATCTTTAATATTGATGCAGAGACTGGTCTTGCTCCCTTTGAGGTGTGCAATCTAATCTTTTGATGGCTTATGCATTCAGATTCTCTTTGCATTACCATTTATGCTTGGGTCAAATATACGATCTTCATACGATACTTGTGCTTTTTTTTAGTCAGTGTACTGGCTCGTTTAGAATGTCTTATTTTAGAAAGTGGTGTACCTCTTCGCCTTCACTTTCATTTCTTTCATTTAGGGAATTACGGACACCAGGCAAAAGTAATAAACATTTTATACTTCTCGAGTATAATATCTGACGACTTGATTCTTTTATGGCCTTATATGTCCAATATATCACTTTGAGAGATCGAAGTATATTGTTCACGAAAATATATCTCGAATAAAAAACTACTGCAAGTGTACGGTTCGTAATAAGTAATAAAGTGGAATCTAGAGCTCCGGATATTGTTCCAAGGGATTGATTTAGTTCAATTTCACTATCTTGACCTTAACCGTAACAAGAAAATAACACGTTTATATTGTGGTGGAAATTTTGATCAAACTAATTTACAAATGTGAATATGACTAAGCTAAATGAACTACGATGCAAAACAATACTTGAAAACGAGTTGTTATATTTTAAGAAGGAAATGCACACTTAGATCACGAATCCCCATGCAATTTTCTCTTTTAATCCAAATTCTACAAATTAACAACAAGGTTGAAGTTTTGAAGAATCAATATTCCTATTCTATCCAACAATCTCTCTCGAGCAATGTTGAACCTACTCTCATATACGACCTGACTATATCTCTTTGACGAATACAAATATATAAGAATGCATGAATTTCTGTGAAAACTTAAAGATTCACGTAAGGCATAGCGGTATATCATTATCCCCTATCGAACCCTAGGATGATTTATATCTTGTTGAGCCTATTTACCTTCTCTGGAATGTATGAAATATACCACCAAATTCACACAACCATTCACACATATGATTGTGGAGAAAAATAATTATATATAAATCATTCAAATTCAAACAACGTGTTTTAATATCAAAATTGTAAAATCTCTTCATGTTTTGCTTATAAAGAAAAATTACTTATAAATACTTATGATTACTTCCTGTAGTGAAATCTTATACTTTCAATAAGGTAGTCTGATGAATACCAGAACAAAATTAAGACTTGAAAGGGAGTATGAAAAGAGTAATATCAGTCTTTTGGATGTTATGTTTACTTGGACCTCAATGTACCTTCGGACATTCCCATCCCCCGGTTGCCATCTCCTGGTTGGGGAAATAAATTGGAATGTCGACAAATTAGAAACCAAGTGTCATTATAGAGATCTTTGTTTCTTGGAACCACATCGGCATACAAGTAACAATTTTAATTTTTTGACAACTATTTGATGAAGTTGGTTGCAACTTTGTTCAATAAATCAGTTACTTTTTCCTCTTCTACAGATGGTTAATTTGGGCATCGAAGCTCTTGCATGGGGCTCTATTGTTGTTATGCTCGCCGTTGAAACTAAAGCCTATGTCAAAGAACTGCGATGGTATGTCAGGTTCGGGATAATCTACGTTTTGGTGGGAGATGCAGTAATTTTTGGTTTCATACTTCCACTGAAAGATTTCTATGACAGGTTAGGTATTTTCTATTTCAAATCACTAACTCAGTCATGGTCTCTGTTAGTATGCTGCAATCATCACGTCGCTGATATAACTGATGTTTCGGGGTATGACATACTTGTCATCTTAATTTTTGCAGGTCTATCCTCTATTTATACATCAGTTCAATTTTCTTCAAGGTAAAGTGGTATCTCTTTACCAATTTAATCTTGCACAGGAACTTCATATTCATCTTTTGGTCTAGATCTGAAGTCCATAACTTTTGTTAAGATAGGCATTTTGAATGTAAACCTCTATATTATTTTGTGAACTTGAAATTGATATACATTGATAGATGTATAAAATATAGCCAGACAATATTATTTTGCTTCAATAGGAAAATTACGAGTATATGTTGATGTGAATATCTGGTCATGTAGAAGTGCATAGATACAAGACTTCGTCTGAATGAACATCACTGACAGCTAATGTTTGCCATATATGCTGAAATATGAGTTATTATGCCTCTATGGAGCAAGATCTCCAAGTTTTCTATTTTTGAACGCGAGATGTCCATATCTTGGTTTAACATAAAACTAGTGACTCCAAAAACTGTTGCATAACCATCTCTAACCACGAGTTGCATGTCTGAAAAATTGGTCAAATGCAGCTTTTGTTTGGAGCCCTTCTTCTTTTTTATATTCCTCATTTGGATCCTTATCCGGGCTACATGCCGCTTTCAACTGAGTCTCTTGATGGAAGCAAAGATAATGAACCTCTGGGAGATCATGTTTGTCCAGAGAGATACGCCAATATATTTTCCAGTAAGTAGATTTTATAATTTCTGTCACTTCTATTGGGATCATATAAATCTGGTGAAGATCTACCTCTTGTTTATTGAATAGTAAAGAACTTGCAAGATATTGCTACATCTTTAATGGAAACTAATGTTGCAATCAGATGTATATTTCTACTGTTGTAACCCAAAATAAAATCAAAACAACATAATGCGTAATGCAACTACTGCTCTTTCTGATAACTAGGTGCCTTTTCCCTGTGATAGGGATTTACTTTGGATGGATGACTCCCCTTATGCATCAAGGCTACAAAAAGCCCATTACCGAAAATGATGTATGGAAGTTGGACTCCTGGGATCAGACTGAGACATTGAGTAGAAAGTTTGTATTTGGTCTTTTCCTTTCAGTTCTCTTTTACATATTTTGAAATTTTCAATGTTTTATAACATTATATTTGGTGTGGATGTTTTAGATTCCAGAATTCTTGGGCGGAAGAAGCTCAAAGATCAAATCCTTGGCTTTTACGTGCTTTAAATAGTTCCCTTGGAGGCAGGTATAGATTTATTTATGACTTAAGTTCTTTTTTGAGTTTAAGAAACAACTAAATCATATTTTAAATTCAGAATGCCGCAGTTATTCCATCACCTAGTTGGCGATTTCCATTCTGTGACTTCTTCATTTTTTGTTTTACAGGTTCTGGTTTGGAGGCTTCTTCAAAGTATGAGTAGTTTCCAGAACTTCTTATTAGTGTCAACTATTTGAATAAGCTCTGAGCTATCTTTTCCATGAAATTTTTTTATAGTGTCTCTGAAATTTACTATATATCCACATTTGGGTAGTCAATATTGTCTATGGACTTTGTTCATAATTAGTTTCATATTGTACTGTAAATATGTAGGTTCTAATATCAATATTCAGGTTTTGGTGCGCCGTTAGTAGAGCTGTGTTCAGTAATGGTTTTTTCACTTGTTACTTTAAATTGTTATAGTCCAGGTTTTAAGAAATAACTAAGTAGTCTCCAACTTTGAATACACTATTTGTTTCAGTATGCTTCAAGCTCATTGCTATTAATGACATGGTTGTTGTTTTGTATAAAAGTTAGAAACTCAGCACTGAGACAACATGGTTTCTTCTAATGATAAAAATTCATGACCGAAATAGTGACAGTTCTTTTATTTACCCCCCCATCCTTGCTTGCCCCTTAGGGGTCTTTTAAGTTATTATTGGAACTTATATGAAATATTTCTGTTCACCTACAGATTGGAAATGACCTTTCCCAGCTTGCAGGACCCGTTTTATTAAACCATCTTTTACAGGTATCTAATCTTGAAATGCCTTACTGGAGTGATGCATTGCATGGTGTATTGCAACTTCATTCCAGATATTATCTATAAATTAATCTTTCTGTAGCCAAAGTTGTATGTGCTTTATACCGTATATCAAATTTTCTTATGGCAATTTTTAGTCAGAAATATGCCTGCAGAATTTGCTGCTGCATAAAATCTGAAGGAATGGTATATGGATGGAAAAGAGACAGATGAGATAAAAATCAAATACTGGACTTTTAATGCATCTATCACATGTGCAATTCCCATTTATATTGTTTTCTTGTATTCTTATGGCCTATTCGTGGAACATTGATATCAGCTTTCCCATCTGCCCTTTTTACTAGCATACTAATTGATAGCTTGGTGCATAACATATATGATAGGAGTGATTTGTTCTGTTTTCTTCTTTTAACCTGCTTGTTTCTCTTTATTACTTTCTGTAGATAATATATTGCTATAGTAATGTATTTCTTTTCTAACTGACATAATATTGCTTGCAGTCTCTGGAATGCAGTGATCGAGCTTGGGTTGGTTATGTCTATGCGTTTTCAATTTTTGTTGCAGTGGTATGGTTCGAGGCATAGCTATATACTTCTTTTTCTTTTATACAGAAGAAACTGTTTATTGAATTATTTTCCCTTGTCAAAGGTCTAAGGGATTATATAAGTCGAGTTGAGCAATGGGTTGTCTTGAAATTTGAATGAGCTTATGAGTTCTTGCATAATGAAGCTGATCTCAAGTGGTGATTTTTCTGCATAATCATTAAATTACTGGACTGAATTCAATTCAAGCTTGATAGATTGATTAATGCAAAAATTTGTTCAAGCTTGAGGATTGATTTGAGAGAATTGCAGAAACACCATTAGAAAGGAACTATCTATAACACGTATTAAAAACAACTATTAGAAAAGACTTATCTATAACACCTTTTATATAATTTCTTCCTGGTATAACCAAGGACTAAATGTTGACCTGTTAGTTATTGCAGTTTCCGCTTGTCTTACTGATATCAAACTTTCTATCAGTCACTAGGAGTGCTTTGCGAGGCTCAGTACTTCCAGAATGTCATGCGTGTTGGTTTCAGGCTAAGATCTACTCTGGTAATTTCCCTAGTGGTGAATGATGATAGTCTACTTTTCTACCTCTATGTTTACACTGACAAAATTAATTTTATGTTACCCTTAGGTGGCTGCTATATTTCGCAAGTCCTTGCGGCTAACACATGAGAGTCGCAAGCAGTTCCCTTCCGGAAAAATAACAAATATGATGACAACAGATGCTAATGCACTTCAGGTATACATAAGGATAAACTTACTCTGCATTGAGTTGTACTATATTGAAATTGACAGATATAATGTGCAAAAATTGAAACAGAGATAAAATTGAAATTTACAGTTGCTTCTAGAAACTTATGCTCTGAATGTCATCTGTGTGGTATTTAAACCATTGCTGATTTTTTTATAATAAAAGTATGCTTTGAACAACCAATACATTACATTGTACTGACCTTGATCTGGCAACAATGGAGCGTGGACCTAAAAATATTGTCCTTTTCTTTTTTCACATGTTTTCTCTTCAGTTCAATGTTCATATAAATATTTTCATTAATGCACCATGTTCTTCATTTCATTACCATTTCATGCAAGTCTAGTTAAAATCTACAGCACTCTTGATAAAATCTTTTCCTGAAACACAACAATTTTACTAAGCCTATGTTTGGTTCATGTTTATAAACACTCAACTCACTTTTATCCACACTCAAGGGACCCACAAGTACTGCATATATATCCATCACTTATTTTTATTTATTTATAATTTAAACTGTTTGTAAACACTTCCCTTACATGCTTTTAAATCTAGATATAGTACTTATCTACCTGGAAAGCTCAAGTTTTAGTCCTTAAGCTTAGCAAAGCAGCTATTAATTCAAAAATTTTGTCCTTGAATTGTCTAGCAAATATGCCAACAACTACATGGTTTGTGGTCAGCTCCATTCCGCATAATCATGGCCATGGTTCTTCTATACCAGCAATTGGGTATGGCCTCACTTCTTGGTTCCCTTATGTTAGTTCTCATGTTTCCAGTCCAAGTAAGTGAAGTTCTTTTTCTTTTTCTTGGCTCCTTAAATATTTTTTTGTTTCCGAGTTACTGGCATACACCTAGTAAATACTTCTTTTGCCTTTATGCTATTATTTTCTCTTCTTTTCTTTCATTTTCCCCCTTTCTCATTTTGCCTGTTTCATGGGATCTTTGAAACTGCTTGGTTAGAAGGCTAGAACTTATGCTGTTCTGTAGGTAATTATATTTTCATAGCCAATGCTATGACACGTGTTAGTTTATCTTGTCAAACAGACACTTATTGTAAGCAAGATGCGGAAACTATCCAAGGAGGGATTGATATATACTGACAAGAGAGTTGGTTTGATGAATGAAATTTTGGCTGCCATGGATACTGTAAAGTACATATCTAATTTGCTAGATTATCCTATGGTTTTAAATCACCCTCATTTGTGGTCAATATTAATCATTCTGACTTATGCTCAATCAACAACAGATACTATGCATGGGAAAAAAGTTTCCAGTCAAAAGTTCAAAGCGTGAGGGATGATGAATTGTTGTGGTTCAGAAAAGCCCAGTTACTCTCAGCGGTATAACAATTAGTGATCATTGAGTTCCAATGCTCTAAAATAGATTAGTTAGTCAGGCTACAACTTATTGTGTTTATATTTCTTTTGTGCCTTTACAGTGCAACAGTTTCATATTAAACAGCATTCCAGTTATCGTAACAGTTGTTTCATTTGGGATGTTTACATTCCTTGGTGGAGATTTGACACCTGCAAGAGCTTTTACATCTCTTTCTTTATTTGCTGTTCTAAGGTTTCCCCTGAACATGCTTCCCAACTTGATTACTCAGGTTATTTTTTTTTTCAGCTTACGGGTATATTTGAATTTTGGACACCATTATTCATGATTGATGTGTTCAGAAAAATTAGTATACACAATATATTTAGTATTACTTTATAAACAAACTCTACTCTCATCTAGAGCTGGCACCCGTTTGGTTCAGGGCTCAGCAGGAAATATACCTAACTGGAAAGAATGCAGTTCTTTTCATGGAAAACCTTTTGATTTTCTGTAAAAGAAGAAAACCAGACTGGAGCAAACCGAACTGGAACTGGTCGTATCAGTCCAGTCTGGTTTAATGTGGTTCCGGAAACCGTCTGGGCCTAATTAAAGGGTTAAATAGTATGTACAGGTGCATTATAATAATTTGAATGCTCAGCGCTGATATCCTGTCAATGCTTGCAGGTTGTGAATGCAAATGTATCGTTACAACGGTTGGAAGAATTGTTACTTGCTGAAGAGAGAATTCTTCTACCTAATCCGCCTCTAGAACCAAAACTTCCTGCCATCTCAATCAGGGGCGGAAATTTTTCATGGGATTCTAAGGTCCTCTTTTGTACATTTTGTGTGCCTGCGTATCAATTTCAAATAATTAGTATTCAATCTGAGTAGAATAAATATGGATTCTTGACGTGGAAAGTGTTCTTTTTTTCTCTATAAATTCGCTTGTGCTGGTGCAGGAGTTTTTAAGCTCCTATCTTTTAGGGGGTATGGCTCCATCCCCTACCTGTATATTAATAACCAATAAGTACATAGCGGGGGATGTAATTACCTCTTAATTTTACAAACAATCCTGCTTCCTGGACCTCTAACATAGTTGTGTAGAGTTTGTTGTTCTGTTTGCACTATTTCTATTGTTTCATCTTCCCCTTCCTCATAACTTGGTGATTTAAAAGGTTCTTGAAATTGATATATTATGCACTTTTTAAAGTCTCTGAATTGCTACTTTACAGGCTGCAAGGCCCACATTATCAAATATAAATCTGGATATCCCAGTTGGCAGCCTAATTGCTGTAGTAGGTGGCACTGGAGAAGGGAAAACATCCTTAATATCAGCAATGCTCGGGGAGCTGCCTCCTCTGGGAGATGCAACCGTTGTCATTAGAGGAACTGTTGCTTATGTTCCTCAAATTTCTTGGATTTTTAATGCTACAGTGAGCTTCAGTGTCCATATTCTTTAAATATGCCCATTACTAAATTGGATGTTAAATTTCACGTTCACAGTTCTGTCATTCATAATTTTGAACACGCACAAGCACATGGAAACTCAATGATTTTAAACATTGTGAATTTTAGCAATTAATTTTTGAGTGCAACCGTCTTACTAGGAAAGACTGTCCACAGGTACGTGAAAACATATTATTTGGATCTAGCTTTGATGCAGAACGATATTGGAAAGTCATAGGTGTCACTGCATTACACCATGACCTTGAATTACTTCCTGTAAGAGTTGGAAATGGAATGTTATATATTCATGTTCTACACGATTAATTTTTACTACGTTCTTTATTCTATCATATTTGTGACAAGACTTCTGGTTCCACTCCAGGGTCATGACCTAACTGAGATTGGTGAAAGGGGGGTTAATATTAGCGGAGGACAAAAGCAAAGGGTTTCCATAGCTAGGGCTGTGTACTCCGACTCTGATGTTTATATATTTGATGACCCACTAAGTGCTCTAGATGCTGATGTTGGCCAGCAGGTATTTACTCAATGTTAAAACTACTTAATGTCCATACAGTAGTACCAAAAAGACATTTATTTCATTTTAAAAGTACTTGTGCGTAGAAAGGTGAAACATACACCTGATAAATGATAGCCATTGTTGTTGGCCTTTAGCGTGTTTGGCTATATTGTTGTTAATAAACATGTTTTGATATGGGCTTTTAGTCTTGAGCAAAAAGGTACTTATTTCAAAAGTAACTCTTGGTTCTATGTCAAAGTAAGTAACTTACTTATTTTCAACTTTTTAACCAATAAAAATTTATAAATTTCAAAATTTACTTGTTTTCTTTTAATAAATGAACTTCTTATGGTTAAGTAAGCGTGCTCCTTATCCTGGGATAAAATCTTTTACCGTATTTCTATAATAGTTTTGGGAACTTCTGAAAACTCAAATCTGTGGACTACGTGATAATAATAGTACGCAGCTGTTTCTACTTTATAGTTACAATTGAGCTATTTTTAATGAATGTGTATATTGTACATTGGTGGGACATACTATAGGTAAAAATCCTAACCATTAACTTCCAGCAATTTACCCATTGATAGATTCTTGTCTGATTTTCCTACTATATATGTCCAGGTTTTTAACAATTGCATTAAAGAAAAATTGCAAGGAAAGACAAGAGTGCTTGTCACAAATCAGCTTCATTTTCTTCCTCAAGTTGATAGAATAATTATGGTCTCGGAAGGTATGGTAAAAGAGGAGGGAACCTTTGAGGAGCTTTCCAAAAATGGGACACTTTTTAAGGACCTAATGGAGAATATGGGGAAAATGGAAGACCATATACATGAAAATGGAGATGGGAAGAATCTTGCCAATGGACATTCACAATTTCCTTCTAATAGGGTGCTATATGATTTACCAAGTGATGCAATTCCGACAAATAAAAGGAAAGAAGGAAAATCTGTTCTTATCAAGCAGGAAGAGAGAGAGACGGGCATTGTCAGCTGGAGCGTTTTGACGAGGTCATAACCGAAATTATGTCTCAAATCTAATAATATAGATCGCCGATACTTCTTAGGAGTTTGGATACAAGATCTAATGTCCGCTTTCAATTACCGTTGAACTTGTCCAAACATTGGTTCTATGACATTTTACAGAGATCAGTAGATAGTCCATGGACTATTTCGGTCATTTTTAAACTGATCGTATTTTTTGATAGCGTGACATGTTAAATAGAATCCTTATGATCTGCATTGGATTCATGCATTTGGTTCTCTGCTTTGTTCAGGTACACAAGTGCTCTAGGAGGCTCATGGGTCGTAATAACATTGTTTTCGTGTTATATATTGACTGAAGTTCTGCGAGTTTCAAGTAGCACATGGTTGAGTGTTTGGACGAAAAAAAGCACTTCAAGTAGTTATGGACCTGGTTTCTATATTCTGGTTTATGCAATTTTGTCTTCTGGGCAGGTACGCTTCCTGATGATTGTTGGCGTGAAAATCCCAAATTATTGTAAATTGTTATTTCATTTGGAAATTTTATGTAAATATCCTCCGTAACTGTGAAACCCTGTCTGTCTTTCCTTTTTTAGTTTTTATAATTTTTTACTAGTCAAAAAGGCCTGAAGATCGTATTAATAATTTTAGTTATGGAATTTTTTAAGATTTTAAATACTGGATGGAAGGTGAAGATAGTATTTGTACATATGGGAGATGTTTTATTATGTCCGAACTTTATGCTATAAACTTTCTAGTGGCATGCCATGGTTGTTAATTTTAGCTGTAGAGAGATATTCAGAGGGCCTGGAAAATTTTACTCTTTTTTAGGCTATACATGTGGATTTCTGATTCTCTACATAAATGTTTCTCTTCTTCTTTTAATATTGTTATTCTTTCATCTATAATAATATTTCATGATGTCTATTTTTCTTTCACTTCCGTCTCATCTTGAGTGTTAATTTTAGCTGTAGAGAGAGATTCGAGGGTCTGGAAAATTTTACTCTTTTTTTAGGCTATACATGTAGGTTTCTGATTCTCTACATAAATTTCTCCTATTAATATTGTTATTCTTTCATCTATAATAATATTTCATGAAGTCTATTTTTCTTTCACTTCCGTCTCATCTTAAGAGTCATATATGCAGGTGATAGTGACGTTGGTGAACTCCTTTTGGTTGATCACGTCAAGCCTTAGTGCAGCTAAACGACTTCACGATTCAATGTTACATTCCATACTCAAAGCTCCAATGGTTTTTTTCCAAACCAATCCTACTGGACGGATCATCAATAGATTTTCCAAGGATCTTGGTGATGTTGACCGCAATGTTGCCAACCTTGTTAATGCGTTTCTAAGCCAAATGTGGCAGCTGCTTTCAACTTTTGTGCTCATAGGTTTCGTGAGCACTATATCTCTCTGGGGCATAATGCCCCTTCTCATCTTATTTCATGCAGCCTATCTATATTATCAGGTTCTTCAAATTCTCCCTCTCTCTCTCTCTCTCTCTCTCTCTCTCTGCATGTGTGTGTCAGTACATGTTTTTATTGCAGGATTTTTTATTAGACTTTAGCTGTAGGAACAAAAACAAGTGATAGGATGGATTTTGAGCTGACTATTGCTGGGCATCGGTCAGGGAGAAGATTAGTGAATATGAATGTATGAAATATCTTTAGCCAAGAAAAAAGGACAAGGGTTTGTAATTAGAAATATGGTGATTGACCATGAGGAAACTGTTAATGATGTTGATTAGAAAGAAAATGAATATATGTAGTTCGAATGGTGATAAATTCTTCTAGACTCAGCACCCTAGAAATTTCGAAAATTGGTCTACATGTTCAGTTTCTCTGTGTCTCTAACGTGTGTTCATCATTAGCCATGTGTCTTCTAATTTCTCTCTTTAGCTGATTATAAATTGCAAGCATGGTTTTCCTTGAATTTAGTTTTTGGCTCTATCCTTAAAATATAAGGAAAATAAATATGGACCATTATGGAAGGCAAACCGGGAATAATTTTCACAGTTTCTTTTATCCACAGGTCAATGCAGAGATTAGCACAATTTCTTTGGCTTAGTGATAACTTAATTGTTTTTGACATGATATGTCTCAATGTATGATTGTTGATCATATACTCACAAACAAATCAATTACAGAGCACATCCCGCGAAGTAAAACGTCTGAATTCCATTACCATGTCTCCCGTATATGCACAGTTTGGAGAATCACTGAATGGTTTGTCGACAATTCGTGCATACAAAGCATACGATAGGATGGCAAATGTTAATGGGAAATCTATGGACAATAATGTGAGGTTTACTTTAGCTAACATGAGTTCAAATCGCTGGCTTACCATAAGGCTGGAAACATTAGGAGGCGTCATGATCTGGTTGACAGCAACATTTGCTGTTATGCAAAATGAAAGAACAGAAAATCAGGTTGCATTTGCATCTACCATGGGCCTGCTCCTAAGTTATTCTTTGAATATCACAAATTTGCTAAGTAATGTCCTTAGACAAGCAAGCAGAGCAGAAAATAGTCTAAATGCTGTTGAACGTGTAGGCACGTATATGGACTTACCCTCTGAGGCTCCAGATGTCATTGAGGGCAGCCGTCCACCCCCGGGATGGCCTTCGTCTGGATTGATCAAATTTGAAGATGTTTTTATGCGTTACAGACCTGGACTTCCTCCTGTCCTGTGGGGACTGTCCTTCACTATATCCCCAAGGCAGAAGGTTGGCATAGTTGGAAGAACTGGTGCAGGTAAATCTAGCATGCTGAATGCATTGTTCCGGATTGTTGAGCTTGAAAGAGGAAGAGTTTTGGTTGATAATTGTGACATTGCAAAGTTTGGATTGACGGATCTACGTAAGGTTCTTGGTATCATTCCACAGTCTCCAGTTCTTTTCTCAGGTACATAGCGTCCTTCGGCTTGTTATAATGTTATGTTTTTGATGTCTTTCAATTTTTTGTTAGTGGATATCCTGAATATAATTGCTTTAATTGAAGTATTGTGAAATTATGTCTGGTAAAATTGTTCAAAGAAAACTATGCTCAATGACGCTTTATGCGTTTTGTCTATATAGGAAGCGTTCGATTCAATCTTGATCCTTTCTGTGAACACAATGATCCTGATCTTTGGGAGGCTTTAGAGAGGGCACATTTAAAGGATGTCATCAGAAGGAATGCTTTCGGTTTGGATGCTGGGGTAAAACAATAAATTCTCTTTCGTCAACCGGATTATAAATTAATTGTTATGTTATAAAATATGCCAAGAAATTTTAATTATGGATGATCCAAATAATTAATTAATTTGTCATTTCCACTTCTCTTATTTGGAAAAGTAAATGTAGCATAAAACTCAAAGCTTTTGATTGCTGAATTTTTTCTTGGCTGTTTCAAGGTTTTAGAAGGAGGTGAGAACTTCAGTGTTGGACAGAGGCAACTGTTAAGTCTAGCTCGAGCATTACTACGAAGATCAAAGATCCTTGTTCTTGATGAAGCAACAGCAGCTGTTGACTTAAGAACTGATGCTGTTATACAGAAAACCATTCGAGAAGAATTCAAATCATGCACGATGCTCATCATTGCTCACCGAATAAATACAATCATCGACAGTGACCAGATTCTAGTTCTTGATGCTGGTCAGGTATCTCACATAACATTGTGGCTTACTTCCCTTCTCCATTTGAAATTCTCTGTTCGGTTAACAAAGTTCGAATCCAAATGCTAGAATCAACCATCGAAAACTGACAAGAATTTAATATTTCTATTTGTAAGTGTGAGTTCATAATGTTTCATTTACAGGTTGTTGAATATGGTACTCCAGAAAAACTTCTTCAAAGTGAAGGAGGTGCTTTCTATAAAATGGTTCAGAGTACAGGGACTGCAAATGCTCAGTACTTGCGCAGTTTAGTATTAAGAAATAACGAAGAGAATAAGTTCAAAAACGGAGGGGGTATGCACATCAATGAGCAAATGAGATGGCGATTATCTTCGCACTGGAATGCCGCTACACAGTTTGCTCTTGCAGCCAATATTGCTTCTTCAGTAAAGAACCTTCAAGTATCAGAGCTTGAAGAGGGGAACAATATCTTCAACAAAACAAAGTATGCAATAGTAACTTTGTCGGAAGTTTTGGAGGGTAGACATGACAATGTGATCAACGAGACTCTAGATCATGTCGATATTCCAAGAGATAATTGGTGGTCAGCTCTCTACAAAGTCATTGAAGGTGATATTTAAATTTTCAACGGAAAACCACTTTGGCTATTATAATTCAATATCGTCTTGCATTTCTTCCATTCATAAACAAAGTGTCGACGCAATGGTGGATAATTTCCCTTGCATGTTCCATCAGATATAACAGCATGCTTCTTTTTCTCCTCCACACATCCTCAAATGCTGGCCTCTTTCTCTGGAGTTATTTGGATATCGACTAGATTGAATTTAATCATATTTTCAAATTTTTGTGTTTCATAGCCTTAAGTAGAATAGAACTTATTTTTGCTCTTAGCTTCGGTGACTCTAAGAACACTGTGGTTTCTCATAATTATTAACAGAAGCATGTTTTGAATTTCTTTATCTGAACCATATTGGTCTCCTTTCAGGTCTTGTGGAGATGAGCAGATTGGCCCGGAATGGGTTCTACCGGCTAGAAGATGGTTATGAAGATTCATCAGAAACTTGGGATAATGTTGTAAGTAGCTGATATCTACACGGGAAACTTTTAAGGAGAAGTCATTCAAACCAAGATTCATGATATTCAAGAACTAAACCCAGATGCACTGGACCGTCTCTCGGTTAGGGTAGAAGAAGTTGTGTCTGCTCTTGAAATCTGCAACGTCCTCCCATGCTTTTTTGTATTTTAAATTTGGGCATGAGAAACTAATGCACTGTAATACAAGGGAAGCCATCAAAAAGCTATTGAGCATTGTAAACTTAAAAAACTTTCAAGTTTACTTCTTAGTCAATAAATAATTTCTTTATCACTCAAAGTTCAAAAATGTCGAGAAGTCTTTCAAATCAATAGGGCTAAACATTGCTTCATTTTGGAGAGTTGTAAATGGGTGAATATCTTGGGATATTGTTTTTCCTTATAATTAGCAATTAACTACTTTTTTCTTATCTATTTTTCCTATTTAATCTATAAATATACCCTTGTAAACCATGTTTTATATATCATTTATAAGTAGACTACATTAATTTCTCAAATTCTACATGGAATTAGAGCCGAATCTGGTTATCTGAAAAAATCCCTAATCTTGTTGGCAACCATAGCCTCTTAATCCTAATTCCTTCACCGTGTCCAATATTTCTGACTCTTCCTCCCCGTTAACGCCAATAGCGAAACCAAAGCCACCCATATCGAACCAAAGCCACCCATTCCATGGATTTTGATATAGGGGCTTGTCTTGCTTGCTTTAAGGTGTGCAACCTTGTGCATTCAGGTTCTCATTGTATTACTAGGTATTTAGTCGAAAGGCTGTCTTGTAAGGATTAATAGCAAAAAATCCCCATAAGAATGTTTTCATTTGCGATATATCTCATACCTACTGAAAATCGCTGAAAATCCCCTATTTGAAATATTTTGTGCAATCATACCGTCAAATTTGTCGTTAAAACAGTAAAAATGCTAAAATTAAAAAGTAATAATTGCAATTTTAGTATTTAAACTTTTTATTTATTTACAAATTATACCCAATTATTTTTTTATGTACCACCTACAATTTCAAACATTTAAAACTTTATATTTTAACCCACCAAACTTCATCTTTTTCTCCAAAACTTTATTATTTTATTTAATCTCTTTCAAAACCTTCATAAATCCCTCACCCAAAATTCATGGACCATAAAAAAAAAAAAAGTGGGG
>CAIGRB010038453.1:1307-12970 GCA_903798255.1 Fraxinus quadrangulata
AAAAAAAAAAAAAAAAAAAAAAGATAATGAAGGATCAAAGAGTTGCTAATTCATGTAGCAGAATGGCATCCATTTGAATACAACTACCGTCCATGGTTGTTAGTTGTTACAATATTCATTTCAAAATGACATTGAGTACAAAGGTTATTGGGCCATTTACATGGCTTAATAGGTTGTATTTTCTAATATGAGATGAACTTTAGTACTTCCCTAACCTGTAATTTGCTCTTGCACATGGAGTCTTCTTGTGCAGCTCCTGCTGTCCCATCTCACTATCATGGCCAAGTTTTAGATGCCACTACTTATTAGCCATCTCCATATTCTGATCCTTACCAGTGGCTACAGCTTCAGTGCTGGCTTGTAGGATATAGAGTCCATTCTGTGAAGTCCCTTTCATCTTAAGTATTAATCTTTTGGATACTCTTAAGATGCCCCATTCCCCAGTTCTATCAAATGCCACTAGTAAATCAGAGCTATCATATCCTTCAGAAAGGTTGGTTATTTCACTCCTGTTGGTTTGTGACAGTAGGAGGCATCTTTGATGGATCCTCTAAAACTTTCTCAGCCTTTCGTAGTATTAAGACTGCTCGCATCTTCCTCCACAAAGAGGTACTCTTTCCCATCTAACTTCTAAATTTTATACATAGCGGCCATTCTTCAATGTATTCCTAAGATTCTTGATGAATCTTGGCCTGATCCTCCAGTGGAAAACTGAAAATTGAAAAACCATATAATCTGTAATATCACTTTCTTCCACCTTATCCAATCTCGAAAGTACACTCCAAGACACAGAATTGAAATATAAAATATGAAGAGCATAGCAAACAACACGGATTTACGGGGGTTCAGCATAAGTGGCATAACAGCCTGTATCGAGTCTCAGGGGTCCTATCTCATTCACTGATCTTGATATACAGAAGATTGCTCGTACACACACGAGGCTTTCTTGGACATGAAATGATGAAAAGAACTTACACTCATTCTCTACTTACAGAATTCTTGAACTCTCAGTTTCGAGAAATACAATTCTATCATAAACTGGAAATTCTCTCTATGAGGAATGCAGCATTAATCCCTCAATTCCATATTCATATGGGCTGTCAGCTGCTTATAATTTGACACCTGTAGGTATTAAATAATTACTAACAGTCCAGCTTCTCTAAGATTTGATAACCAGTTTGGGATGTGTATTATTAGCCAAGTCTTAAAGCCTAATACAAATTACAGTATAAACAGAAGTATCAAACTGCACTTCTTATGTTTTTGCTGAAACAGAAGCATCGATTACAGTATTTGGAGATGATTGTTAGGAAAATTTAAACTTTATTCATAGCGGATAATCTGTATACATGAGATTCTGAGAACATTCCTCTCTCGGTAACATGTAAAAGAACATCACCTAATCCCCCATCTTGTTCTTGTCCCACATTACCGAAAATGGGCTCCTGACTATATGTTTGTCACTCTCCCAAGAAATGGATCCGAAAACCATTTGTTCAAGAATGCTCTTGTTGCTATGGAACACACCACTGGTCTCAAATTTGACTCTGAAACTTTTCTTCTCTAAAGATGCATTGAATTTCAGCTCATATGGTTTTACACTTATAGTGACTTTCTGGGCATTAGGATTCACAATCCTAACTCTGTAGATTTCTGGCAGAAATGGTCCGACATGAGTAAGCGTTCTTCGTAGCTCATGAACAGTGTTTCCAGGTCTGAATACAGCAGAAACTGATGGATAATTGAGATCATAAGGAGATCCAGTGAGACCAGAACAGGGGGTTGCCTTTTTAGTGAAAATTTTCATCTGGTTTTGAGTATAGTTCAAGCTGCACAAGAAATTGATGTAATCAGGAACATGAGCATCATAAATTAGTCCTGGATCAGCAGCCGATAGTGGATTAACATGGCCGGCTCCTAAGCTAATAGCAGTTGCTGTCTCCATGTCCTCGAATTTGGCTATTGGACGCTGCACATTGTCAATTACAGTAGCGGTTGTCATGAGTGCTGATCTGATGGCAGCAGTGGACCATTCAACGTGAGCAGCCCGCAGCAAGGCAGCAACACCAGATACGTGAGGACAAGCCATTGACGTCCCAGAATCAAGGTTAAACTTTACCCTCCTGGGATCTTTTGAAGATCGTGTTGGAGCAACATTGGAAGGCCATGCAGCAAGAATGTTAAGGCCTGGGGCAACAAGGTCAGGTTTAAGGATTTCTGGAACAATATAATTGGGGCCTCGTCCTGAAGAGCTCATCACAATTGGCGCTCTATCTTTCCCTACTAGGGTAAGTGTACGAGTTCTGAAGCTCGCCACAGGATCCTTAGTCGAATATATGTAAGACAGAAGCTCTTTTGCTGCTTTGTAACCCAATGTCACACCAGGCAATGTGTAAGCTATAGCCATGAGTGCTTCTCCTTCAGAGGCATCATTTAATTGAATCAATCCCATACCACCTGCTGCCTTAACTGAAACTCCATTCTCGAAAGCTCGTCTCTTACTGCCATTGCAAACTGCTATTCTTCCAATGACATTAGTAGGAACTAATTCCCTGTTTATGCAACTTTTAAGATAGACGAGGGGGAAAAGTTTGCTATTGATTTTTCCAGCATACAGTGATGAACCAACGAAGGATTTGTTGTTTCCTAACTGAATACGCACTGGAAAAGTGCGATCTAATGATCCGGATCCCACAGTAATTACCCATGGTGCAGTGTTGTGTACAGAAAATTCATGAGGTCCTAAATTTCCTCCCGAGCAGGACACAAAAATGTTTCTTTTGACAGCTGCAAACGTGCTTATTGCTATTGAATCTTCATAGTAAGGTTCATCTGCAGATCCAAATGAAAGCGATAAAATATCTACACCATCCTTGATAGCACTCTCGATTGCCGCAACAATATCGGAATCAGCACAACCACCCAGCCAACAAGCTTTATACATAGCTATCCTTGCCTTGCTTGCAATTCCTCGTGCCTGACCTTTTGCAAAACCAAATATATTAGCATTCTTAACGTTGGATCCAGCTGCAGTAGAAGCAGTGTGCGTTCCATGTCCAAGTCCATCACGTGGTGATCGATACTCAGAATCAAGTCGATCATCAGAAGAAATATGATGCTCTGCTCCTTTGAAGAAGAACCTTGCACCAATGAGTTTCCTGTTACAGTTGCTAGAATTGAATTCAGATCCTTCTTCACATATACCTCTCCACTTGGAAGGAACTGGTCCGAGCCTTTCATCGTTGAAGCTTTCACTCTCTGGCCAAATTCCAGAATCAACAACTCCAATTATGATATTCTCGCCTGAGTCAGTCTCCGGCCAGAGTCCATAATGCAAATTCAAGCCAAGAAATTCAGGCGAACGTGTAGTGTCAAGCTTTATTCTGAACCTGTCTTCAATTACACCAATAACTCCAGGAAGTTCATTGATCCTTTCGGCTTCTTCAGGAGTCAATTTTGCTGCAAATCCCTGTAAGACTTCATTGTAAGTGTAGAAAATTCGCGAACCAGTCTTCAGTTCGATCTTTTTATCAGCGAATGACTCGATCATAGAACTATACCATTCATCTTGAATCAAGAACTGAGATGGCCTCAAATGGACATCTGTATGAACAAGATAACTTGTTGATACAGACTCAGATGCACTCCCAGGTATCAAAGATGAAAAGAGCATAAAACTCCTAAAAATTGCTGAGAAAACAGTGAAGAAGAATGTGAAATGACCCATCAATGTTCGGTGCAGAGAAAGTTAATGCAAAATAAATTTTCATATGGAACTAAATAAGTTGAGAGCACATTTCTTTTACGTAAGGATCCAATGTTTTGTCCCCACTTATTTCCCTGAACTGAAAAAACTCATTTTTTTTCGGCTTTCTGCTTGATTGCTTTATGAAAGAAAGACAATTCAGATGCCAAACTTTGCATTTAACCCATCGAACCACCTCAATTAATCGGATTAGCTTACACAATTTTCTCGTGCACGAACCAAATTCATTGTCTTGTAAGGATGGCGTTTACAACTTCCGTAAGTAGTCAACACTAAAACTTATTTACATTACATTGTTGACTATGATAATAAATTAAACCTACTCATCAAACAGCGTAAACTATTACAAAGAGACATGTCACGTTTAGTTTTCTCCAAAATGCGGGCACAATGAGACAACATTATTAGAAACTATAGTCATTTATTACACTGTAAAACTAGTTTGTCTTCATTCATAGTTTGGTGCAAACCACCTTTATTCTCTGAAAGTGAATCCTAAACCTTTCAAAAGTTTCCTTCACGTAAAAATTTGTGCACTGACACAACCATAAGTTTTCAAAGGCATTTGTCATGTGAAGGCTATTAGCTTTCTAGTTTAGGAAGTTGCATGAGAAATGTGAAAAAGGATCATATCTGGCATATCTGGTGCGGCTCTCAGATTTTGGGGCCTTGGCCAAACTAGACTTCGATAAATAGTCGAAAATAAAATTACATACAGTAATTATAAATAATTTTTTACTAAATAAAACATTCAAGGTTACAAGTATAATTTAAAACTTTCAAAAATTCACTTTAAATTTACTTTTCTAACATTCTGAAGGGTAGGGAAGTCAAAAGTTAATTTGATTAGATTGAAAGAATGGACCTTTAATGATGCACTTTCTTAAAGCTAAACTCCATTGTGGATAGATTAAGTTAAATTGCTTCTCAAATGATACACGTAAACAACTTTCTTAAAGCGTTATGCTAAACCTAAACAAATTAAGCAAAAAAGAGTAAATACATAATAAACCAGTTACTGAAGAATTAATTCCAAGGCACATCTACAAAATTTCACTCAATTTGGAACAAAAATCTTCAAGGACTTGTTTGATGCTAGGCCTTTCATTGACAGGACGAATACACCTCAGCAATATGGCGAGCATATCATCCATTACATTCGAATGTTCTTGTCCACTTGCAACATCTCAGTCAATGCAATCCATACCTTGTCCTTCTTGATCACAGAGTCGAACCCAATCCGTAAGATCAAAAACACCAGATTTACCAAAGATAATGTTGCCAGCACTTCTTCTCGTCAACAATTCCATCAAGATTACACCAAAAGCATCCACATCTGGCTGCGCTTGCAAGTTCTAGGGCACGATGTCCAAGAGCCCCCAGGTTCAGTACCTGCTCAGCGATGCCTCATCAGGTGGTCAAGACCATAATGTGCAAAGCCAAACACTGTAGTCCATGCCCTCCAAGAGTATAGTTGTTGGTTTTAGTGTTGAAATTTACATTTTATTCTCCAAACACAGCATAAGGAAATCAGTGGCAAATAACAGCATCACGTGGTCCCATTTCTCACTTGAGAAAATCTGTAGCAATTGCATTCCATTTACGTGATTTTTTCATCATTCAATTTGTTATTCTTTACTTGGTCACTACTCCAAGATTGTCTATATATTTGTATCACATTCATTGTTAAAAATAATTTAGAAACATTCAAGTTTTTTGCTCTTAATTCTATCTGCTTCCTTTCAAGTTCAGCTTTAAGAACTATTCTAATTTTAACTTGGTATCAGAGCCTACAATGGCTAACACCGGATCAAATGACAATGCACAATCTGCACAGCCAGCCACCATCACACTGATGCCTTCAACGTTGGGAGGAAATCAAATGCAATCGTTTGGGTTTAACCTCACTCAAATTCCTCCTGTAAAGCTGGATAGGAACAATTTCTTACTGTGAGGGTCATAATCTTGAAGGATTTATCACCGGAACAAGAACCTGCCCTGCTGAGTTTCTGGCAACTCAAACCACAGGTTCTGCTGGAGTCACAGTTGAGATGACACCGAATGCAGAATATGGAAAATGGGTGTCCACAGACCAACTATTAATGGTTGGCTCTATTCTTTAATGACTCTTAAGATTTCCATCAGAGTAATGGGATATTCGACCTCTTCACGCCTCTGGAATGTTGTCCAAGAAAGCTTTGGAGTCATGAATAAATCAAGAGTCACCTTCCTTATCAGTGAACTCCATAGGACCAGAAAAGGTTCTATGAGCATTGATCAGTATCTTAATACTATCAAACAGCTGGTAGATAACCTTGAAATTGAAGGGAAAAACTTCCCTCATAATGACCTGGTAACACAAGTTCTGGCTCGACTTGATGAAGAGTACACCCCTATAGTAGTTCAGATCAACAGCAGGGAATCAATCTCTTGGCATGAACTTCAATCAGTGTTGATGACATATGAGAGTCGAATTGAGCATCTCAATGCTGTGAAAAATAGCTTAGCATCAGTTAACCTGAGTCAAACCTCTGCTAATTGCGTGCATAGATCCAGTTTTAACAGAGGAGGTAGATCATATTTTGGTGGAAGAAACCTTAACTATAGAGGTGGAAGACGCAGAACCAGATGTGGTAGGCAAACAGGTAACAAAGGTCCCTGTCAAATTTGTGGAATGAGTAATCACTCAGCTGAGAGGTGTCATAATCGATATGACGAAAGATATATGGGCACAAAACCTGATCAGCTCTATCAAAATAATACTTCAGTACCAACTGCCTACGTAGCCACATCTAGCACCCTTGCAGATCTTGCTTGGTTTGCTGATTCTGGAGCCAGCAGTCATGTCACTGCAGAGACAAAGAATTTATCTGAGGCACATCAATACGTTGGTAAGGAAAGACTGATAGTTGGAAATGGTAACAAACTTTCTATCTCTCATATTGGCACTAATAAACTGAGCACACTAAATAATAAGCCATTAGTCCTTAATAATGTATTACTGGTACCTGCAATCAAGAAAAACTTGATAAGTGTGTCTCAGTTAACCTCTGACAATGATGTGTTTATGGAATTTCATCATGATTTCTGTGTTATTAAGGACCAACAAACGAAGAAGGTGCTGCTAGAAGAGAAACTTAAAGATGGGCTGTATCAGTTTGTGCATCCTGTTCGAGCAAGAGAACTCTCAAATCAAAAGTTAATCTATCCAAATAAGCCAAGTCCCTCAGTTTTTGCTGTCAAACCTGAAGTGTTAAAAACCACTGTCAAGGATGATTTTAGATTAAAACAATGGCACATGAGACTTGGACGTTCCTCAACACCTGTAATGTCCCAAGTACTCAAGTTTTGTAATGAAAAAATCAATATCAATGAAATCAATCAGTTATGTGATGCCTGCCAGCTTGGTAAATCTCACTCTCTACCTTTCAAATTGTCTGATTCACACTCTTCTTTTCCTTTAGAGCTAGTTCATACAGACGTATGGGGTCCTATACCCATCGACTCAACCTCATGTTTTAGATATTATATCCTATTCATTGATGATTTTAGTAGATTCACTTGGATCTATCCAATGAAAAATAAATTTAAAGCTATAAACCAGTTCATTCAATTCAAAAACTTAGTTGAAAATAAGTTTGAAAGAAAAATTAAAACAATCCAATTAGATTGGGGAGGTGAATTCAAATCCTTCACTAACTTCATTCAACAGTCTGGCATAGCTATGCGCCTTTCTTGCCCCTATACTTCAGCTCAGAATGGAAAAGCAGAGAGAAAACACAGACACATTACTAAAACTGGCCTTACTCTTCTTGCTCAAGCAAGTATGCCTTTGTACTATTGGTGGGAAGCCTTTCACATAGCCATTTATCTCATCAACAGACTTCCAACACCTACTCTTAAGATGAAATCTCCTTATCAAATTCTAAGCAATGAGTAAATCGACTACAGGTCTCTCAAAATCTTTGGCTGCTCCTACTTTCCCTACCTTAGACCATATCAAGAGCACAAGTTTAATTTTCACTATATAAAGTGTGTTTTTCTTGGTTTTTCTAACTCTCACAAAGGCTACAAATGCCTTAGTCCTACTGGTAAAGTCTACATATCAAGACATGTAGTCTTCAATGAAAATGAATTCCCCTTTCAAACTGGCTTTCTTAACAAGAAAATTGACCAAGAACAATCTGAAACCGTAATTCAATATCTACCTCTTCATTTCCATCAAAACTATACTCCAAACTGCTCAACTGATACATCTCATTTTGATGCTACTATGACTGAAACACCTTCGAGGGATGATCAACCAGTGCCAGTATAAAATTTGATAACTGATGAAAATGAGAATGGAAACACAGAAACTAACAATGGAGGTGAATGCCCAGAACAGAATGAAACCATCCAGGAAGATCATACTGAAGAAAGAAATAAGATGAATCATGGTATGGCTGAATAAGAAAATCAAGTTGTTCAACATCCTATGATCACCAGAAGCAGGGCTGGGATTTTCAAACCTAAAGCCTACTCATCCCTATGTCAAGAGTACAATATGAATCAAAACGATCAAAAACCAAATAGTGAATCCGAGGCTTTATCAAATGAAAATTGGAAGGCTGCAATGGAGGATGAATATAAGGCATTAATAAGAAATGGAACTTGGGAGCTAGTGCCACCATTGGTCAATCAAAAGGTCATTGGAAACAAGTGGGTTTACAGACTTAAGCATGATATTGGAGGAAGAATTCTAAAGCACAAGGCAAGATTAGTTGCAAAAGGTTTTTTGCAACTTCAGGTGTGGACTATCATGAAAAATTTAGCACAGTGATAAAGGCATCTACTTTGAGAATAATTCGTACTCTTGCAGTATCTAAAGGCTGGAGCATCAGACAAGTGTATATTAACAATGTTTTTTTTGAATGGAAAGCTTGATGAAGTAGTTTACACGAGGCAGCCAGAAGGTTTTGTTGATGAAGCAAATCCAAACTTTGTATGCAGGCTTAAAAAGGCTCTTTATGGACTTAAGCAAGCCCCTAGAGCATGGTATGATCAACTGAAAATGACACTGTTGGAATGGAAGTTCTCCAGATCTATGGCAGACAACTCCTTGTTCTTCTTCATGAATCAGAAGCTAGTGATTTTTGCTTTGGTGTATGTAGATGACATTGTGATTACGGGAAATGATCAGAGGGTGCTGCAAGGTTTCATTGATAATCTAAACACTGAGTTTGCACTAAAGGATATGGGGGAGTTACACCAATTCTTAGGAGTTGAAGTCAGAAGGCATGAGTCTGGAATGCATCTCACTCAAATTAAATACACGAAAGACCTACTGAGAAGGTTTAACTTCCAGCATCTAAACCCCTGTGCTACACCTATGACAGTAGGAAAATACATCTCCAAAAATGAAGGTACAGAGATGGCAGATCCTACATTGTATAGAAGCGCTATAGGTGGGTTGCAATACTTAGCTCACACTCGGCCTGACATAACTTTTGCTGTAAACAAATTGAGCCAATTTTTGCAAACACCTACTGATGTTCATTGGAAAGCAGTTAAAAGAATCTTCAGATACNAGTTACTTAGCATTGGCAATTGTGATATTGGCAGTAAATTCTTCATCCCTAGTACACAATAAACGTCATGAAGCTATACCTCATATAGGTAGAGGCGTGGCACTATCATCGTACTACTGATGTGAGTGACAGGCAATCTTGAGTTATTGGCTATCACAACAACCCTGTTGCCTTTGTGATTCAACATGGGAAAAAATTTTGATCTTCAGTCATGTGATTTGAACATCCTAAATCAACAATACAGTCTTTCTTTCTAGTAATCCACTTCTCCCAATCTATTTGTGATGGGAGCTTTTATTGCATTTGTTGCTGGGACAGAACTATCTGAGAAAACCAGTCGCAACTACATTCTAATCACGTGATTTTTTCATCATTCAATTTGTTATTCTTTACTTGGTCACTACTCCAAGATTGTCTATATATTTGTATCACATTCATTGTTAAAAATAATTTAGAAACATTTGAGTTTTTTGCTCTTAATTCTATCAGCTTCCTTTCAAGTTCAGCTTTAAAAACTATTCTAATTTTAACTTTTAGATGGTAGGCCTCTATCATGAAGGAACAAAAGACACTGGGCAACATCAACAGCAACTTTCAACCTTGGTTGAACTGTATCATGGAGTACCTCCAGGGCGTTGTTTCTGCATAAAATTAATGGTAAATATTCTGCTGAAACAATATATTAAAACCATCCTACCGTAATGTAGTCAGGCATGAACAAAAAGGCAAGATAATTTTAAAATTAGTTATCTAAAAAAAGACACTGCCGTTAATACTCCCTTGGAATTCCCGAAGAGGCTAATCCTGGATGCAAAAAAGCTTTAAGAAATTACAGATACCAAAAAGTCATCAGATATAGTCCAGACCCATTCATGGCGTGTGATAAGTGTGTTTTTGCACACTTATTTAATACTTAAAGAAGCTTAAATTTTGATTAAAGGAGCGAATTTCTACTTACAATTATGTAATTATAGTTTTTGTAAGCAAAGATCACTCAAGGAAATATAACGAGGCAAAAAGGTAGAGAAAGGACCAAAATCTTGCAAAATTGTGAATTTGGGGACCAAAATGCACAAGTCAAAAAGTTTAAAGACCTTGGCCTGCCATTTATGAAGGGCTTTCTTGAAATGATAGTCAAAATTGGAGGACCAAATTGTACAAAATTATAGTTGAAAGACCTTGAATGCAAATTTTAGAGAACTTGTGTACAAAAAGAAGAAGAAAAAGGAAAAGAAGTGACAGAGAGATGGCGCCATGTAAAAAATCTGGGAATCTTTTTGCTACGAAACTCTAGAGACCAAAGCTGCAATTTTTGAATAGGGCTTTTAAATTAAGCCCAACAGCCTCATTCATTTGATTTGGTGGCTGATTTTTCTTTTGAATTTCTTCTATCTTTTTTCTTCTTTTTTTCTTGGTATTTTGAGGGCAAAATCAAGATCACAAGAAGGAAAATAAATCAAAGAGAATGTAGATAAGAATTAAAGAAATCAAGATTCAAGCAAATCCAACCAAAAAGAGTTTTATCTTTAATTTTGCATTTTCTTTATTATTTTCTATAATTTGTATTGTATTAGATAAATATTCTCATTTGTTATCATTTATATAACATGGACTAAATTTTATTGTTGAGATTTATGGTTGAAACTTAACCTAATTGGATTAATTTCAATATTTGTTTTTTAATGTTTAAATGCTTATTTATATGTGTATCTACTATTGCATTTCTTGCATTTTCATTTATGTGGCCAATAAATGATTATTTTTAGTGATGTGTACATCGTTCGAGAGAAGATTGTAAATGTTAGACCAAATAGTAGAAATCCTAGGTTTGTATAGGGGATATAGATGTACCCCTAACACCAGGTGATCTATTGAGCTATTTTCAAAAATATTTAATGCGGTTGTTTGGTTTAAATCGACATAGAGACATAGTAAGTTAAACCAATCAATCATGATTAATTTCGCTTGAGAGAGATAATTAGTTGAACTTGGAAAATCGGGTCTAACATCGTAAACGAGTAATTTATTAATTGACTTGTAGATAAATTAATTAAGCGACAGTTAAGCGAAACCATGAATCTCAACCACGTATTACTCCTAAATTTTTCAAGTTTTTATGTTTTCTTATTTTGTAAATTTTTAGTTATTTTCCAAAATTATAATCTTTATTATGTGTGTTTCTTTTTATTGTTATAATTAAATTAATTAAAGTTGTGTAATCGAAAGTATACATTTCTTGAGGGATCGACAACTCGGACTCAAAATGTCCACTTTTTTACTTGAACGTGATTTGTGTGCTTGCGATTTGCATTTTTTTTTTTTTTTTT
>CAIGRB010038453.1:13397-40637 GCA_903798255.1 Fraxinus quadrangulata
TGAGGTGCAGGTGGAGACAATGGCTAGTGTTAGTGGATTCGAGATGCAAGTGTCGATGTCCATGGAGTATTACCTATAACAGATGAGTTTGATGGTATGGAGATTGCGTGGTAGTTGTGGATTGTAGGTACTAATGATGGTGGGTTGTAGATTTGAGGCGATGTTGACGATTTGGATGGTGCCGATAATGGTGGAGTTGATGGAGTGAGATGAAGAGGCAATTAATTTAATAATTTGCGATCAATAAATAATTTGCAACCTTTAAAACATATAATTTGTAATTAAATTTGTAATTGTGACCTATAAATTATGTCTTTGTGAGTAAGACTTGATTTACGACTAGTATGTAATTGTGATCATAAATTATATGTTATTGTAACTTTAACATATTTCATTGAATTATGATCACAAAATTTGATTACAAAATGCGATCACCTAATTTTGAGGAAAAAAAAATCTATGATTTTGAACTGTGAGAGAGAGAGAGAGAGGAGAGAGAGAGAGAGATGAGAGAAACAATTATATTTAGCGCTCATTTGAGCTCCATTTTTTCAAAACTTATTTTCAACCACATATTATTTAAAAAATCATTATTCAAAAACATATTTCCCCCCAAAATGTGGCTCAAACAAGGGCTTAATAACTAAATGCTGTAAGAGAGATAAACAATTATCTTTAGTAGATACATATTAGGATATTATATTGTTGATAGAAATATCACAAATTACATTAATTTCCCAAATTTCGTTCACATTAATTTCTTAAAATTATATATAACATATTAATATGATTTATCACCAGATTTTTTAGATGTTTTTGTAAGTTTGTTAAATATGAAATTGTACACTTAAAAAGTAAATATTTTTTTATAATGTTTGATTAAAAAGTAAGAAAATGCTATGGAGAAACGTCTCTACTGGTAATTGTGTTAAATCATTTTTAATACTTAATAAGGAAATTTTCTTGCTTGTTAGGGTAAGCTTACAAATTGTGCACGTGTCTAGTGTTGATAGGAAAAATGAATTAGTCTACATGTGAGGACGTGTATAGAATCAAAGTTTTAAATAAATACACGCAATCCTTATCTATCGACTCAAGCTTTTAGATGAGATTTAAACATCTAATCAATATTTAAGTGAGAAAGCAGTAGAGAAGGCAACCCATTCTCTTCGTGCTGGAGCTTAATGTTGTGGAATCATGACAGGCAAAAGACACAACCCACTTCAAAAATAAACTAATCACACGAGATAATGTATTCACCTCAGATTTCTCTCATTTCCCACTCTTCATAATTAAATCACAATTAAGCAATATAAGAGTGCGGTGGTCATTATTATTGCAGACAAGAGAGAATATTAGAGAGAAGAATCACTTATTCAATCAGGAAATGAAATGTTTATACAATATAAATATCAAACCAAAGAAGTGAAAAAAGAGGCGGGAATTACAGTTAGATGACAGTTGTAACTAATTAACAAACTTTAACTAACTAAAACTAAATTTTGGCTCCAAGTGCTTCCTGAACAGCTTCTTGCTTCCACTGGTTCTAATACTCCCCATCAAGATGGATGGTGAAGATCAATGACAGCCATCTTGGATAGCAAAGAAAACAAGACGGATGCAGGCAATGGTTTTGTGAAGATATCAGCTAGTTGATGGTTGGTTCGAACCGATAAAAGCTTGATAAAACCATCACTGATTTTATCCCTTACAAAATGGCAATCTATCTCTGTGTTTTGGTTCTCTCATGGAAAATGGGATTGGTAGCAATATGAATTGCAGCTTGGTTGTCACAAAATATCAAAGCAGGAACCTTGGAACTTATATGAAGATCAAGAAGCAATTGATGTATCCATATCAGTTCACTTGCAGTGGAAGCCAACGCACGGTACTGAACTTCAACAGATGATCTGGATATCGTACTCTATTTCTTAGCCTTCCAAGATACCATAGAATCCCCAAAAAAAACACAAAACCCAATGACAGATTTTCTGGAGTCTAAGCATGACCCCCAGTCTTCATCAGCTAAGGCATACAATTGCAAGGATGAATCAGTAGAAAACAAAAGACCTTGACCTAGAGTAGCTTTGATGTATTGTAACAAATGATGAACAGTTGTTAAATGAGGCTTTCTAGGCTGAGAAATGAACTGACTGAGTTTATGCACCGCAAATGTAATATCTGGTCTAGAAATGGTTAGATAGAGTAACCTCACAATCAGTCTCCTATATAAAGAACCATCTTCCAAAAACTCCCCCTCAAAGGAACTTAAACGAACTTTGGGATCCATAGGCAAGGCAGCAGGCTTGCAAGTAAGAAATCATGTATCCTTAAGTAATTGAAGAGCATAATGTCTTTGAGACAAAACAATACATCGATGAGATCTAGCAATCTCCAAACCAAGAAAATATTTGAGCTTACCTAGGTCCTTTAGCTTAAATTAACTATGAAGAGTGGATTTCAAATCATTAATAACCTATAAGTCTAAGACATTGATGACTATATCATCAACATATACAAGCAAAGCAACAAAACTTGTTCCAGAACCCTTAGTTAACAAAGAGTAATCATACTTAGATTGATGAGACCATGTAGTAAGAGAGCATGAGAAAATTTCGAGAACCATTGTCTTGAGGCCTGCTTTAGTCCATAAATGGACTTGTGTAATTTGCAAACCAGACGGAGTCCCTCTGTTTACCACACGAGAGATGGAAGGTTTATAACCCAATGGCAGGTCCATATAGATTTCTTCAAAGAGGTCGCCATGAAGAAAGGCGTTATTGACATCCAACTGAATAATGTGCCAATTATTTATGGCTACAACAGCTAACAGAAGCTTCACAGTAACCAACTTTGCCACTAGAGAAAAAGTTTCCAAGAAGTCGAGCCCTTCTTGTTGAGAATACCCTTTGGCCACTAATCAAGCTTTGTATCGATCAATAGTGCCATCAAAGTTATACTTAACCTTGTACGCCCACTTGCAGCCTATAGAGTGCTTTCCTTTAGAAAAACTGGTAATAGACCAAGTTTTATTTAGTTCCATGACAGCCAACTCAAAAGACATAGCATCCTTCCAATGAGTATGTTTCACAGCTTGGTGATAATTTTGGGGTTCAATGTTTGAGGAAATATTTAGTAGAAGATGATTATGAGAAGGAGAGAATTTATCATAATTAATGTAGTCACTTAGGGAATAAGGATAGGAGTAGACATCAGCAGGAGTTGTAGTGTTAGATAAAAGATTACAATGAAAATCTTGTAAGTATGAGGGAGACTTGTTATGTCTAAGAAATCTTCTGATATTTAGGTTAGCAGGAATAATTGATGTGGCAAGAGGATTTGGAGAAGGTGAAGTGGGAGGAGGATTTTGAGGAGGTGAAGTAGCAGGAGGATTTGAGGCTGTAGAACAATTAGGGGACACATCAATGACATGAGGAACATTTGGGACAGGATTGGGAAGAACAAGATGGGGAAATTGATCAATAAAATCAGGAGTTTTCGAAACAGAATGAAAAGGAAAAATTTGTTCATGAAAGATCACATCTCTGGAAACAAAAATGGCTTTGGAAACAATATCATATAATCTATAACCTTTAATGCCAAGATGATAACCAATAAACACACAAGCTTCCAAATACTCTAAGAAAACTGTAGTCCACTGGAGATTTGTAAAGTAAAGTGAATGGTGTTTTATTTTGCAAAATTGGGGAAGGGGTTCGATTGATTAGAAATGTTGCAGTGAGGACATAATCACCCCCAAAATGATATTGGAACTTGTGCCTGAAAAAATAGTGCCCTTGCTACATTAAACAAATGTTGACGTTTTCTTTCAACAACCGAGTTTTACTCAAGTCGTTCTGCACAAGAAATTTGGTGGAGTACACCTTTTGAACTGAAAAAATCAGTGAAATGTAATTCAGGAGCATTCTGATCTAAAAACCTTAATTACTTTGTGAAATTGTGTTTCGATGAGGCTGAAAAACATGAAAAACTTGGGAATAATGGTATGAACATCTTATTTATGCTTCATTAGATAAACCCAAGTAAACCTCGTACAATCATCGACTAATGTGAGGAAAAATTTGTGACCATCATGTGTTGGAGAGCTGTATGGGCCCCAAGTATCACAATGAATGAGATCAAAGGCATTGGCAGATAAATGGTTGTTTGATATGAATGACAACTCTCTTTGTTTAGCCAATGGACAGATATAACAAGGTGCATACATCTATCATTCTTAAAATGTAGTTGATCTTTCAAAGTTTCCAGCCTTTTAAAGGACAAATGACCAAGTCGATTGTGCCAAACATGTGAGGGCACATTATTCAATAAAAAAAAAAGGATTACAGACAACTTTAGAAAGATTACATTCATTTTTCATCTCACTAGATACTACACCAATGATGTAGAGACCACCAATTCTTTTAGCCCTGCCAATCATCTTCAAGCTGCATATGTCCAGAATATCACAATGATCAGTAAAAAAATCTAATGCTTATATTTGAGTTCCTTATCAAAGAACTGATGGATAACATGTTGAACTTGAATTGAGGTACAAATAACACGTCTTCAAGAATTAATTCAGGAGTTAGTTTAACAGTTTCAACCAATTGTACTGGGATTCTGATATGATTAGGTAGTGTGATGTAAACATTCTGCAAGGCCTTCAATGTTTGGAAAGATGCATGATTGAAACAAATATGACTGGTTGCTTCTGAATCTAGTACCCAATGTATAGGAGAACTGAGTATTTGGTTAATGGAAATGGAAAGACATGTATCTGATACATGACTAGAATTAGCACCTTCATCTTCCACCTTTGCATCCGTAAGGTGTGTGCTCAACAAACTCATTAGATGCTGATATTGGTCAGAATTCAACGTTTGTACAAAGCTCCCAACATTGCCAATGGGTTTATCTGGAATAGAATCAGAAATTTGATTAGCAATAGCATTACTTGACTGAACGTTATAACATGTTTGGTTGCTTGAACCGGATCCTATTTGATTAGTTGAGTTGGATTTCTGCCTTGACTTGTATCCTGGTGGAAATCCATGGAATTTGTAGCATCTATCAACAGCATGACCTGCACCTCCACAATAGGTACAAAGAAGCCTTTCTTTCTTTGATTTTTACTATAAAATTGCCATGTGTTGGTCCTTTTAACATCATTCTAGCATAAAAGGCCAAGGAATCAGTAGTTCCAGCAGTCACATTTACAGCTCTTTGATGCTCTTCTTGAGAGATAAGTGAAAACACCTTATTGATTGGTGGAATTGGATCCATGAGCAATAGTTTTCCTCTAACTTGAGCATATGACTCATTTAAACCCATTAAAAATGACATAACATATTCCATATGGTAGTGTTCAGCCAATTTTTTATTTTCCCCACAATTACACTTTCCACATGAACATAAAGGTCGATAATTACTAAGCTCTTCCCAAATAGTCTCCAGCTTAGTAAAGTAAGAACCAACTGACAATTGACCTTGTGTATGATTTATTAACTCCCTTCTTAATTGAAAAATTCGAGGACCATTCCTCTGTTGAAATCGTTCCTTAAGATCAAGCCAAATTTCATGAGCAAATTCAGAGTATATAATGCTAGCTAAAATTTCCTTTGAAACGGAATTGAGAATCCACGAAATAACAATGTTGTTATTACAGATCCAAGAGTTGAGAAGATTTGCATTATCTACAAACTGAATGACAGGTCCATCAATAAAACCAAGCTTATTCTTTACTGAAAGTGCTATAGTCATAGCATGACTCCATGATGTGTGATTTTCACCAGTCAGATGTTGTGAAATCAGAACAAGACCTAGACTGTCCGAGTGGTGAAGATAATATGGGCTAGAAACGTCATTAATGGCGAAATGACTCATTGATGGAGATGAATTTTGATTTGATTGATTTTGAATGGAAAAATCTGCCATGATCAATCAGAGTTTACCAGCATTCAATGGCGAAGCTGAGAAGAATTCTCTGATACCATATTGCAGACAAGAGAGAATATTGGAGAGCAGAATCTCTTATTCAACCAAGAAATGAAATGTTTATACAATATAAATATCAAATCAAAGAAGTGAAAAAAAGAGGCGGGAATTACAATTAGATGATAGCTGTAACTAATTAACAAACTTTAACTTACTAAAACTAAATTTTGGCGCCAAGTGCTTCCTGCTTCCACTGGTTTTGATGATTATAATCTTGCATGTATAGTCATTGTTTAAGTTCCAAAAGATGAAGTTTTCTAGCCTTTTTATTGTTTCGCTTCTGTATTTGCTACTATGTCTAGAGTTGATTAGTCAAGGAGAAAATAGCCATAAACTGACAAATGAACTCTCAACAGAATTTTGGGTAGTTGAATTTGGTAAGCTCAGTTTTCACACACTACCGAGTTTTGTATGTATATACATAATTGGATCTAAGTTTAGTTTACGAGTGAAGTTGATGCAGGGAAAAAGAAAGCGTGACAAAGAGAATGTTGAGTGCAAATGTCAACATAGTTGATTTTTGGTTTACAATGACTCTCCCAGTGAGAGTTCCTTCCAATAAATATTGTGAATAATTCTGATTACAAGGCTGAAAATCAGCCGTTACAATAATCACGTCTACTATTACACTAATCATGCCTAATTACTTCTAATTACAATAATTACAAAATAATCACATATATCACATACATCATCCCATAATGGGACGATATTAACATCCCCCTCAAATTGATGTTGGTCGATCAAAAAGCATCAATTTGCTCACAAGAAATTGATGATGCTGTGGAGTCATTGCTTTTGTAAAGATGTCAGCTACCTGTAGAGCAGTGGAAATATATGGAAGTGTAATGACACGATTATCCAAGGCTTTCCGAATAGAAAGACAGTCCACTTCAATATGCTTAGTACGCTAATGGTAAACAGGATTAGCAGTAATCTGAATGGCACTTGTGTTGTCAGCATGGAGTGGAGTAGGAGCAGATTGAGGAAAACCAAGTTCCGCCATAAGACCATGAGGCCAGATAATTTTGGAACAAGCAATAGACATAGCCCAATATTCAAATTCAGTAAAGGACTTAGAGACACGAACTTGTTTTTTTGCAAGAAATCCATTGGTATTGTTATTCTTCTCATCTATGTTGATGATATAGTTATTATTGGGAAGGATTCTACTTTGATTACACGTCCACATCAGCATCTTCAGGCCTCGTTTCATATAAAGGATCTTGGATCTCTTACATACTTCTTAGGGCTGGAGGTCCACACTGATTCCTCTAGTATTTTTTTTGAATTAACATAAATACACGCTAGATTTGATTAAGTTGGCCGGTCTTCAGGATTCATCTACTGTGGATACTCCTCTAGAAGTAAATACGAAGTATAGTAGTGGGGAGGGTAATCTTCTATCTGATCCTACTGTGTTTCGTAAGTTGGTTGGTTGTTTCATCTACACTTTACCATTCCACATGTTATTTCTATGGCTTGTAATAAAGTTAACAATAAGGGTGAAACATGGCACAAACGTTTGGGTCATCCAAGCCCTATTGTTTTGTTTCATTTAAGAAACTCTGGTTTGTTGGGTAATAAAGAAATTTTTCATCTCATATTTCTTTTGATTGTTCCACGTGCAAATTAGGAAAAAGTAAGTTTGTTTCCTTTCCTTCTCATGGTAGTCGTGCTGAAAGAAGTTTTGATTTGATTCATAGTGATGTATGGGGTATGACTCTGGTTATATCTCATGCAATTATAAATACTTTGTTACATTCATTGATGAATATAGCAAGTATACCTGGATTTATTTTCTTCGTTCTAAATATGAGGTGTTTTTATATATTTCAACTAGTTGTTGCTTATGTTGAAACTCAATTTTCTTTGGCTATTAAAGTATTAAGGTCTGATTCAGGAGGAGAATATATGTCTCTAAAATTTCATGATTTTCTTCATCAAAAAGGGATTGTCTCCCAACGTTCTTGTCCTTATACACATGAGCAAAATGTTGCTGCAGAACGGAAGAATTGTCATCTGTTAGATTTTTTCGTACATTATTACTTGAATCCTCAGTTCCACCTAAATTCTGGGTCGAAGCTTTATCTATGACAGTCCATTTAATTAATCGATTGCCTTCCAGTGTTCTAAAATTTGAAACTCCTTATTATTGCCTACATCATAAGGATCCAAACTACCTTGATATGCATATATTTGGTTGTGTATGTTTTGTTCATTTACCTCCTCATGAACGCAACAAACTTTCCGCTCAATCTGTTAAATGCGCATTTATGGGTTACAGTGTTTCTCATAAAGGCTATGTTTGCTATGATCCATGCTCTAATAGATTTCGTATTTCTCGTCATGTGGTTTTCTTCGATAATCAATATTTCTTTCCCACTCATGTTGAGCCGTTACCGGAGATACATGCGCTTCCACACTTTGATGAGTTGCCTTCTACTCCTGAATGGTTCAAATCTGTACTCGTGTATGAACGACGACGCCAAACTTTGCCCCTTCATGAGCCTGACTCACCATCTAAGACTACACAGACATTACCTTCCATGAATGAGCTGGATTCAGACAATAATCTTTGCCGTTCTACCAGGCTTTCTCGTCCTCCTGATAGGTATGGATTTTCTCATACATCTCTTCAAGCTACTTTGTCATCCATTCCCATACCTACAAGGTATTCTGAGGCAGTAAAACATGAATGTTGGCGGGAGGCGATGGCAGACGAACTTCATGCACTTAAGGACAATGATACCCGGGATGTTGTACATTGTCCTGAGAATGTTAAAGTCTTTGGTTACAAGTAGGTTTACTCAATCAAACTACGCTCTGATACCATGTCAACACAATTGATTTTGGTTTTCAATAACTCTCCCAGTGAGAGTTCCTTCCAATAAATACGGTGAATAATTCTGATTACAAGGCTGAAAATCAGCCATTACAATAATCACGTCTACTATTACACTAATCACGCCTAATTACTCCTAATTACAATAATTACAAAATAATCACATATATTATATATATCATCCCATTATGGGACCATATTAACAGCAAAGAGGAGTAACAAGAAAGTGCATTTGAGAATGTAGCGCACACACTGCCTCGGTAAATTTTGTTTTCAGATAGTCTCTCTTTTTTAAATTTCTACTTAAATGTTTTTGACAAATTATTAGCTCTCTAGTCATGGAATACTTGTGTTCTTATCCTCTAATTTGCAGCTGAGCCCGTATTTTGTACTTATAGATACAGACAAATATACATAACTAATAACTTAATCAGCAAAGGCCTACAGAGAACTTCAATTCAACACATCTTTTGGCTGACAGTATTCATATTCCAATATGACAAAATGGGCAAACTGTATTGGTAAGTTATCAATATGGTGGTGTTGGTTGGGGGGATTCCATAGCAAATAAAACTGTATAGAAAGGACATTTGAGTCGACATTTCACTTCATTTCCAACAAAAAAATATGTTTTTACACTAACTCGAAAAAATTAGCATGCTATATACTATACATGGAATTTTGGTTCCTCAATCAAAGATAACGCTGAACTTCTTAAATCAATTCCAATAATTACTACTGCACTTTACAACAGTATACCTGTGCATATACAGCTACAGGAAGATAAGCATCAGCCTGCCCGTAAAAACTCGATCTTCCATGGACTTTCAGGGAAAAATTTTGTAAGTTCCATGGATATTGAGTAAAATGGCTTAGCTTATCTATCCAAGACCCGACTTTGAATTGTGAGTTCGTGTCTTAAGCAGATACATAACAGGATCTCGATACTGAAAGTATACAGTCCCCTAGGACAAAGGTTTCAGAAAAACATCCGACTATCTGCCCTCAAATCTTGCTTCCTCTAAGATTATTGGAAGAGAATAGCTTGCATTTATGGATGCTTCTTCCCATTCGTAATTTCGTCTCTGAATCTGTTCCAGAATTATAATTAAGTCTTACAAGCATGAAGTGAAGCATAGTAGAAAATGCTTGTAATCTCTTCTGAAATCCAAATATTTACAGTAGCAACCAAAGAAAAAAACCCTCACCATATTCCTAAGCAGTTCCAGTTATCAGTCTCTCTCTTTGATCTAATTTCTTAACCTTGAAAATACCAATCAAAACTTGGAATCCAAAAAATGCACAGAAGGTGTATGCGATCACTGCAGGTGTCTGCAAACAGAAACAAGCCTTTAAAACATGAAGAATAGACCACAGTGAACAATTGGATTGACAAATTGTGCAATAAATGGAAGACTAACCCGGATGGAGTTGAGGTATAAAATCGTTGCAAGGTTAACTAAGCTTCCAGCAGCAACTGCCTGTTAATTTTTGGTATAACGGTGAAGGAAAAGTGAAGTCACTAAGCTGCGAATTATGGCGCGGTAAAAAATAATAGAAATTTTAGTTTTGGACAATAATTTTCCACAATAAAGAACTTCTAAAAATTCTCCTATAGCACAAAAATTAAAAATACTAATTTCCCTATGAAAGACCAGCCATAGAAACACCTTAATTTTGTAAGGAATATAAGATTTCCAGATGATCTTGAACAGAGACAAAGATCGGTTAGTGTGGCAAATGTACAGAATTATGGAAGAATGACTTGCAAGAAGAGTCCAAGAAATTCAGCATCCACAACCTTTGTCAATTTGAGAAGGTTTCAGATAAACATTCTCAAGAATAGTCAATAAAGAAGATAAATATAAAATCTAACTATCTCTAAAGTTGTGTCCAATTGAAGGGATAGTACTTGAAGATGAGGTATACAAGCTATTGGTATGCAATAGTCCAAGTAACTACAAAACCAACTTGATATTAATTGCCAGATAGGCATGGGCAAGGCTTTGTTGGGTCGCGTTGTAACTCGATATGAAGCTAACTTACACTTCCAATTGTAGTTTGAACAGCTGCAACACGTTGAAAAGCTCTCTCAGACTCCAAAGCCCGTACACGAAGCTTCAAATCACCTTGCTCCTATAAACAAGGCATGGTAAAGATCAGTTTAAATTCACGACTTGCAAATCTTGGAAACTGTTAGGTATCAAAACTAACACGTTACTTACCAATCGCTGGATAATTCCAGCAAGCTTTTCAACTCTATCAGCCTGCCTAAATAAATTATAAAATGCACGGGATTGTCTATCCCATCTCTTCCGAAAGTCCTGATTATGAGCAAGACTAAGTATCAATAAAACTTGTCTTATCATATCTTGTGGTAATCTATTAGGTCATTAGAAAGTTCAGAGAATTTACCTTTACAACAACTTCAAAACCAGCTTCACGAAACTTCAACAATTCTAGAGCATAGCTGCATTATATTGTACATGAAGTAAATGTTAGCAAAACAAAGATCAAAAAGCCTTCAAATTCAATACTTTACTAATTGTATCAGACGCTGTGATGTTTAAAAATACACATACGGTTTAGCAATTTCAGTAATATCAAATCGAGGATCGAGGCCCTTCCCAATGCCATCTAACACTGTCAAGATAAATCTGGGTTAAATACCAGTAGTAGCAACGGATGGTAACAAAGTAGATAAAGTATGATACCTGAAAATGCCCTAACAACAAAAGTGAAAGTAGCAGGAAAGCGGAAGGGTTGATCTGCTGCAATGGCTAACAAATCTTCACCTGTTATAAGGATACAACATCTATAAGCTGAAATTCCTTTTTTATTCGTATTTTCTTTCAAGCAAAGAAGGGTTAAAAAGTAGGCTGATTGCTTTTCGTCCAATATTATGGAGAGATGAGAGACTAACAGTATGACTAAATGAAACAAGAAGAACGATCAACTAATTAAAGACCAAAAACTCGAACACAGACATGAAAGACTTTATCAAACAGAGGTTAAATGCAAAAGTCTATTAATAGATTAACAGAAATGAAGAAAGTCCATTTTCTACTTCAGTTGAGAATATAGTACCAATTGCAGCTAAACGTTGCTTCTTTTTCTCTGTTATCTCCTCCTTGCTTAATGGTTTCTTGAATCCAAGTTCTGCTTTTGCCATCTCTCTTTCTCTTCTTTGGGCAGCAAGACGCTCCTCAAAGCTGTGTCATTTTAATATTACCATCAGTGCGTGCATGAAATTTTGTACGAGGCTGAGAAAAAGTTGCAACCTGTATTTTTTTCTTGCTCAATATATAAATATTCAAATGTATTTGATTCCAATTCCATGCAGATAGAATACTGAAATTTTCCAACTTCGGGAGAGCATCCAGAAATGTAGAAATCAAAACCTATTTCTACAAAATGTGAGGTTCTTAAAAGTTGAAAGAGATCGCTTAGGAAAATCATTCAGCACGACCTAATTTCATCATGTTATCAATGTTAATAATATTGACAAAGCTCTACTCATAAGGAGGAGCTCACTTATCAGAATCAGGGTTATCTCATAGAACCATCAATTGGAATATAACGAAAAGTTCCCTCAAGATGAGCAAGGGTTAAAGCAAAACTCAACTATTCCAATGAACTTTTCAATAAACCATAAATATGAATATCTAAGAAACTCCGAATCACAAGTTATCTGCATATTCATAGCCATCAAAAGTGACACTCTGATTTTGTAGATAATGTTCTCTATAACCACCCATCTAAAGATTGTAGGGACACTATATATTTGAAAAATGTAATAACAGAGAACAAAAGACTTCAAAAATGATGAATGACAAGCTAAATTGGATTGCTACATGGGTGACCTACAAAAGCTCATTTCGACGTAAAGCTAACTATACCATATCACCACCTCTTTTCTCTCTGGTTTGATTCATTCACCCATCATAAACCTTACCCTGGACTCTAAGAAAAGAAAAAATTGGCAAAGATGCACTCATGATTCAGCCAAAATTTTAAATTGTCTTTAACGACATATGATAATGCAGTCAATGATGCATTCAACTTTTTACTAGGCTATGAGTCGTGTTAGTTCCATAATTGAGAACAGGGTAGGATATTTGTCTTGTAATGGCAGATCAAGCAAGCAAACACAAGTTGATGCATATAATGAAAAATAATTGGGGGGGTTAGAAGTCAGGCATGACCCACTTTCATTCACTTCCATATATTGCTACCAAAAATGTATGGGATATGCTGTCTGTTCTTAGTCCCCCAATTTGTTAGAAAGTCAGAATCAATAAAATTTGTCTTAAATGAATTTGCAAAAGAAGAAATGAAGATGAAAGAGAATGTCAACTGTTGACCCAAGAAGAACCTGTTTAGGAAAAACTGTGCAGTTCGTCGGACAGCAGTCATATCTCCAGTAGGAACCAGAACGCCCATCTGAACCATTGCTTGAAGGACCTGCATTAGATATAAATTTTTTCTTAGTTAAAACATAATATTGATATAGTAATCAGACATGTCATTCGTGTTATAGCCGAAACTTCACAAAATTCAGACATAACAGAGAGCTAAATATTGAGAAACTATCACCTTATCAGCATCTTTCTCATAGACTCCATAAAATGTTTCTAGCAAGCCTTCTCTAATGTTAGAACTTATTCTGCAACAAGTAAAGGTCGAGATTTTATTTGCATAAAAAGCTACATATGTCTAAAAGAAGAGACTCCAAGCGAAGAGATGTTTTTTCGACATAAGGAAGAAGTGAATCAAATTGCACCTCCCCATCATTCCAAAGTCATAAAAGATCAATCTTCCACCATTAACATCATCCACGGCAATATTTCCAGGATGCTGCAAATAATGACATTCTTATCAATATCAACATGGACATAAAGCACATAATTCAGGCATTATTCAAATGTAAGCTTTACGATAAAATGACAGATAATTAATTAAAATATGTGATCAAAGATTCAGGGAGATAAAAAGTCCCCTGCAGTTTCCTTGAGCCTCGGGACAAAACTTCAATTAACAGTACAATTTCTATTTAAGCTTTTCCTCTCATTTCATATCTGTTCTAACTAAACATGACAGTATGAACGGATCTTTCTTCAGATAATTTAATCCTTTTCCTCAACTTCATGTATAGTAAGCAAATCTAGGATAACGTACTGGATCAGCATGGAAAAAGCCATGTGATAGAATCTGCTCCAGGTAAGATTCAACAGCATACCGGCCCAACCTAATGAGAATCATATAGGCAACTGGAAATGTAATTTCTATTTTCCAAACTCAGAAGCGTAAGAATGTTCACATCACGTGGTTCATATATATTGGCTGATACCTCTTGCGATCCACACCCAACTGATCTAGAGCTTTTATGCGGTTTATTTTGATCCCAGGGACATATTCCATTGTCAGAACCTACAGAAAGTGAAAAAGGTTAGTCAAACGAAAAATTAACACAGAAAAAATTCTCATCATTCAAACTTTCATGATTTCTGAAAGTTAAACCTGTGGTGTCGTGTATTCCCAATATATTGTGGGGACTTTAACATAATCCATGTCTTTGAAGTTATCTGCAAATTTCTCTGCATTGGCAGCTTCCATTGTGTAGTCAATCTCCTGAAAATTGTTGAATCTCTTATTAATATATAACGATAGTCCTCTAGAACAGAAAGAAATAGAACAAGAACATGATTACCAAATGTTACTAAGGCCAATATGTCCCCACAACAATTAAGTGTAGGTTTTGCACTTCTTAAATTTTAATTAAAGTGGTCACATATATTTTTTATCCACACATTTCGCGAGATCCACAACTTAATACCCACTTATTATTCACAAATTTAGGAGGAGACATTGCTTATAATCACCTAAAAGCATTACCAAACAAGCACTAAAGCTAATCAAGGCACCCATCAAAACTGAATTCATTTGTTTGATCTATTATCTACGTACCCATGTATTTTTGTCAACTCAAAGTGCAATCTACACTTGATTTCTATATTTATGAGTCACAAGAACCATACAATATTAGCAGAAAATAGAACGATTGTCGTAAAACTGAATTTGATACCAACTTATTACCTGATATAAGACACTTGAGCACTCATCATAGATAGCGACCCAATCTCTTTTTGCACCATCTGATTTTGGATCGACCTTCTGAAGATATTCAGCTATCACCTGAAGAGATCAAAGGATCAAAATAGAAATGTGTCATGATATCCAATCTACTTCATGACAAGCGAAAGAATCCTGCAAAATATATTTACAAAACTAGTGAAAGTGACGTAGGAGATGTTGCGCAAACTTAAGATTACTCACAGTTTTCTGTTCACTATCACAATAAAATAGGTGAAAATTGGTGAGAGTTTCCTTTCAAATAATAACAATAGAATACAGCACACCTCAAAGTGAAAAATGACATAATGATACTCTAGATTTGCTGTGTATGGGAATTCAATGTAATGGAAAGTGAATGTCACAATAAGCATAAGCCAATAGATTGTAAGAAAACCTTAAAATATTAGTCGCTAACCCTTAGGTTTTTAAGATCAATGTCGAATAGATCCTTTAGACCAGGCCTTTGTACTTTGACGACGACTTCCTGTCCCTTCAGTTTTGCACGGTGGACCTGACCTGCAACAGAAGATTTCAGTATTCTGATAAATCATATCTTCACATGTGTAATTAAAGTTAAAACATGTAAAAAAGGTTGGCTTTCCTATACGGTAAAAAGTGAAAACACATCAATTAGAACTTAATACATCTTCCAGTGCTAGTAATACAATATCTATTTATCAAGGTGCATAAATGAATGAACTTACCGAGACTTGCCGCAGCAATTGGCTCTCGGTCAAATCTTTCAAATATATTATCTAAGGGTGCTCCAAGTTCTTCCTCAACTATTGCCAGAGCAGTTTCTGATGGAAAGGGAGGAACTTGATCCTGCATGCAATGGGACTGCAGTAAGTTCTTTGTGAAAATTACCTGGTAAATAAAATTTGTTTCTTGTATTGGAAAGATGGGGTTCATACACCAATTGCAAGTGGAGTTGATAATAATGACGATGATGATGACGACGACGACGACAAATAGATGCCTTGTTACCTTTCTGGCTCAGCCAAAGTGCTCTTAGACTTAAGACAAAGAAGCTAGTGAAATGATGGATGAGCATGCAATATTCCAAGTAAAAGAAGGATGGCATATAGATGACGTAAAGAATAAATAATAATAATCACCTGAAGTTCTGATAATTGATCGACATACTCTTGAGCAAGAATATCCACTCTTGTGGAGAATTGCTGGCCAATTTTGATAAATGTAGGGCCTAATCTCAAAATATTTTCCTTCAACCACTTGGCAAGGACCTTCCGCTTCTGAACCTTCTTTTCCTCCGTCATCCCACCTGCATAAATGAGTCCTCCAAGTTATTTAGAATCATAGAGAGAAAGCTAAGGATCAGATACAGCAGTAAAAGCAACTAAAAAACTTCGACACTTGTGAGCTAATCACAAAAATTATAGATTAAAATTTTGAAAAAATCAAAACACTCGTTGACACAATGCCCTTGTTTGGGCTCCAAAAAATCAAATTCTGAGGAAAAATATATTTTGGAATAGTGATTTTTTTTAAGAATATGTGATTAAAAAAGAAGAAAAAGTTTTGGATTTAGGTGTAATATTATTTTATTGGATAATGTGTGGTTGTAAAGAAGAGAGAGAAATAGATTAAAATTTTAAAGGAGCCCAAACAGGGGCAATATAATCAACTTCATTTCTACAAGTAAAGGTTGGCTTAAGATTATGGGTTCAAACAAGAACATTCTGGAGGCATCATATATAAGATTTTCATCACTATCTAAACTTTCTGTTATGTTTACCAAGTCAAGAAACATTATTACCATCACAAATACATAAAAATTTAATATTACAATCAGCTGCCAAAAGTCGAGTTTAGGAAACTGCACCCAACTGCGACATTTTCAAAAACGAAGTTTAAATAAAGAGAAGCACAGAAAAGAAAACCTAAATTCAAATGAAATATGGCCAATATAAGCTCCCAATCAATTCAGTTCATTCAGGAAAAATCCGGGTAAACAATGTAATTCAATGGATATTGTAGCAATATGTGCTTTAGAACTGACTTCCACAGGAGGGAAATATTCACTGTGAGCAAATTAATATTTCACTATCAATATCAAAATGTACAATCAATCCAATGACACTTCCTCACTATTGTCCTATGAATGCAGAATATGTCTAAGACATGTCATTGTGAAGACAAAATGAAAAACATTTATACCAGGATGTGTAAAAAATTTCAGTTTGAAGCAAGTGGCTAACCTCGGTACGAGAATTTCTGATTGTTTAACCAAACTCTAAATAAAAACGTAAGAACAAATCCCCATATCTCCAATGTCCTTTGAATTGTAGAATACGTTTTGAATCTGCTCCAACGACCCCCAGGGGCAACAGATACCTGTAAAATCAATTAAAGTTTATAAGAGATTTATCAGGCCCTCGAAAATATTATCATGTACTGAGGGTTTAATCACATTAATGGTCACCAAAGTGGCAAAAGCTTCTCACTTTAGTCGGATTTGGTCCTTTGTGTTAAAGTTTCTTGAGAAATGGTTTTTTTTGTAGAAGTATAAAGCCTTGTATTTTATCCATAAAAAAGACTTTTTTGTTTTTTCACTGTAACTTCTCATGTACAAGGAAATAAAATCATCTATATACTGGTCAGCTTATATGAACAAATCCGTCCTTACTAAATTATGATACTGCCGTTTAAGATATGAAGTACCTAAAGATAAAGTACCAATGTGTAAAGATTCTACCGTGTATTTATAGACCAAACTCATTTAGATTCATCGAATGACAGACATTATTAAAAAGAAGTAAATGTTATCCTTTAAGCATCTTACATCTGATTTAGGACCTGTTTGATGTGGAATTTTTGAGAATAGATTTTGTCAAAAGTGATTTTTTTTTGGCAGAATTTGTGGCTAGAAAGTAGAAAAAAGTTATGGCTCCACGTGCAAAATTATTTTATTTGGAGAACGTGTGGTTGAAAGTGAGTTTAGGGGAAAAATGAGTATTAAAGAACCTGTACTAAAAATGGGCGTATTTTCTTCTTGATATTATACATAACTCTATTACCTATTAAGTAATTTTGTTCTTAGTTTTTGCTTAAGTATGTTAACTATTCATCTCATCAGTTCCACTAATAATTCTCTACATTGATTTCAAATAGACTCCTTTGGATATAGCATAACATTTTCTTACTGGTTTCAGCTGTAGCGCATTCATTGACCAAACCGTTGGTTTTTACAGAAACATATTGTAATATACCACACACCCTCCCTCTACAACCATTGATCTCATTCCCTGCTCTCTAACCCGAAAGGTTTTGATTAAGAAAGTAAAATGCTATAACAATCTGATTGTGATATCAGTAAATATACCTCCAAGATTAATGTAACTATACATGTAGCCTCAAACATAAAAGTGCAAAACTTAATTGCAAAGAACTTTCATTACAACTTAGTATCTAAACCAAAAAAGTAAAAAATTTTCATACTATTATGGACTAGATAATTTCCATGTACTACCAAACTGAACACAATCGAATCAAAAGGTAAATCACATACCTCAACCTGATCTTGCCCACTTTGCTTAAACCACGCGTCCTCTTGTCCAATCTCCTCCACACTCTTATTTTTCTTGATTCCCTCTTCCACTTTTGCTACTTCCACTATCTCCTTTCCACTACTTACAGCCATACTTCCATTGCCGTTTCCATTCACATACTTCGCCAAACTCCCATTCTCACTCCCAATTTTAAGACTTCCATTTGTAAATTTCTCAACCGAACCATTACCATCACCACAATTAACATTAGCAGACCCATTCACACTACCATTCAATTTAGTAATTATTTCTCTGTCTCCCTCTTCTACTACCACGCTTTCTTCTCTCTGAACAGCTCTGATTCTAGTTCTAAGAATCTTGATACTGTTTCTAGACTCAAAATTTCTGGATTTAGATAAAGAACATTTAATTCTAGTAGCTGGGTTGTTTGGAGATAGAAAAATTAGTTTATATAATGTTGGAGTAGGAAAAGAAGCAGAAAAGGTGGCCATTTCTTGAACTAAAAACCTGGGACACTTGAATCTTAACGAACCCAAATGTTCATTGATGATTCAGTTAATGATTTTTGAGAATTAAGAAAGAACGGTACAACAATTCGAGAGGGCGGCCGGGGGAAGGGGTAGAGAGTGGTGGAGGAGAATAATTTAAGAGTTGGCTTTTGTCATTGTTATTTGAGTGGAGGAAAATAAGAGGGTGTGGAGAGAAGGGTGCCACGTGGACTGGAAAAGATGAGCGTTGGGAAAAATGGAGTGTTCTGATTGGTTGAGAGATTACATGAGGGGCCCTCGTGTCCTAGCCACCAAGACTATTGTATGTCGTCAGCGCACAAAGTTATTTCCATGTCTGGTCTTGCTAAAAATCAATTTTTTAGGAAATTTTAATAAAAATTGATAAAATATATGATTAAAAATTTGAGAAAAATTGTAAATTCTATAAAATATGTAATTTAAAATGAATTTGAAAAAAAATAAATTTTAAAAAATGGATGCCAAACAGGAGATAGGGGTGTATTTGATGGATATTATTGAGAAAATATTATATTTTAAATTGTGATATGATGAGAAATATGTGATTAAAAAATAAGGAAAAGTTATTGATATAATGAAAAATATTATTTTATTGAAAATGTGTGGTTAAAAATGAATTGAAAGAATATGTGGCAAACAGGGGCTAAATTTGACACCCTAACAACAAATGGGTAACGTGAAAAGCTTATGATGATTGGACTAAATATATTTGATGTGAAAGATGATGTAAAATTGTGCCAAATATAAATTCGATAAACCAAAAATTAAATCAAATTGTATATGTAGTAAGATCGGTCAGTATAAATGTATCTACAAAACAATCATGTTACATGTATATCATCTTTTACGTCATTGTTTACATTATGTCATATGACAACATATCATTCAACAATTTTAAAAAATTCTGCCCACAATTTTTTGAAAAAAAAAAAATGGAATGACATTCTCAATGTGAGAACATGAGTGTACATTTAGCATTATTGTCTACAAAAATAGGCTTCATATGAAGTTAAATGAGTCAACAATTTGAAGTTGGACTCTGAAATGTATGGGCTTTAAGGCCAATCCTGTAAAGATGGACCTACAAGAAGTTAGTCTTTTGGAGCTAGAGATTACAATGGGCCAATCAGATCATGGGCTGGCTAGCCAAGCTTGGCTTTGCTCGGCCCATGGTTGTGATGAGCTTGGCCCAAGCCGAACAGACTAGCAAGTTTGTGGAAATTACACCCATACAAGGTTTTTATCTTTTCAATTTAAAAATAAGATGTAGAAGTTTTTAATTCAAAAATAAGATATTTTCAATATTTAAATTATATTATAAAATTAAATAAATATGTATATTCACCCACCCCACCCCACCCATCAAACCCTTAATCACTTTTCTCTTCTTTCTCCTCTACCTTCTCTCTCTACTTCATTAGAAAGAAGATTCGTTTGCTTTTCTGAAAGACTCTTACTTGTTTGTCATAGGTTGTGATTGATATCCATTTTGGAGAAGAATTTGATTTGAAATAGTGATTGATGAAAAATGAGTGATTAAAAAGTAAGAATTTATTTTGAATTTATATGTAATATTATTTTATTGATAGAATGTGTGGTTAAAATGAAGAAAGAAAAAAAATGGGAATGTGTAACCCAGCAGTAAGGTTGCTTAAGCTTTTCCCTCTCCCCTCTGCTATTCCATTTTACTTTTTTGGCATGTGCATATTACCGTGTCTGTTAAAGAAACCATAATCACCAAACCCTTATTTCCCTCCTTTCATAGGTGTCGACACCACTATCTCAAGTGCACCAGCTATGTAATGAGCGTTGACCTCCGCAGCTTTGGGCGTTGGAAGGACAGTGTGCGGTTGCTGCTTGGGTGCCGATGAGGAGTTGGCAGTGGTGGGAGTGGTTGTTGGCAACGAAAGTGGTTGCTGACGAGGGATTGTTTGTTGGAGTAGGGTTTTGGGAGAGCGGTTGAAGAGGGGCTGAAGAGATGAGAAGGAGAAAGAGAAGACAAATAATTATCTGGTGTCGAAATTTTTGATGGATGGTGCTGAAGTTTTTGATTGTTGGTGTCGGAGTTTATATTAAGTCAAACTAATTGTGACTCGTGTGTGATTGCATTTTTTGCTACCAAGACGCGATATGGGAAAATTGGCAAATTGGATCACGATTTGGAGTCGAAGTTTTTGGGTGATTTTTGTTGGTGGTTGTAGTGCATTTGTTGAGTGCCGACTGTGGTTGCGAGCATCGGTAGTGGTGGTGGTGGTCACAAATGGTGGTGAGTATGATGTAAAGAGTGTTTGTGATTAATATTTGGTAGATGTGACCAATATGATTTAAAAAATATGATTGTGACTCACAATTTTTTAAGTTGTAATTAAGAAATAACTCGTGATCAATTAATTTGATAATTCGTGATTGTTAAATAAGTTGTGATTTGTAATCGATGAGTAAAGTGTGATCTATCAAAAAAATTATTTGTAATCGAGAAATAATTTATGATTTATAAAAAAATTTATTTGTATTTTATGAATAATTTGTGACCAAATCGTATAGCATTGTGACTTTCATATATTTAATTATAAAAAAATATTTTTAATTTATTATTCATAAATAAAATTTAATTAATATATGATTTTAACTTAAATTAAAATCTAAATTTTAACCTCTACCAAAACAGGAGCATAATTTCAAAAAGAAATATGGGAAAAAAATAAATTAAAAGACAACATAAGAATACAAGAAAATTAATGTAATTAAATACGAAAATAAGGAGAAAAAATGGAAATAAATTAACACAATTAGGGATTAATTATAGCAGTTGTACAAGGGCATGTATTGGGATTAGAACAAAATTAGCCCTAGAGTAGCTTAAAAATTGATAAAATTTTAAGTCAAATTCAATAACTAATTTTAACTATAAATTCCACGAGACCCAACTTTTTTAAAATTGTTGAGCACAAAATCTTACTTAAATTTAGTTACTCATTGATTTGGATTCTTAATTCAAAAGACGGCAAAGATAACACATTAGCTACAACATTCGAATGCCAAACAGTACATAACATAATATATATTATCAATCTGATCATAGGTTCTCCCATTCTTGATTTGTTTAGTTCCTCAAATTAAACATTTCATCATGAAGGTGATTATGATATAAACATGGACAAGAAAAAGAGCTGTAGTGTTACTAATGCTTTTATACGAATGAAATTGATTTCTTCCACCCAATAAGCAGGATAAAAACTTTTTATTGTTGATGTGAGAAGAGAACCTTATTTATGGTTATCTGATATCAAGGTGAGAAAATAATTTATTGTTTTATCCCTACTATGTTCATTCAGGAAGCTTTTTTGTTTTCCCAATTTTATCCTTCAATCCCATTTTATTAATTCTGAAACTCAGGGCATAATGGTCATTCCATATGATACAAAATATCTTTGAATAGTTTGTTCATGACCTAGTCTTTCGTACTAATCCTCTCTCGAGTATAGTAGAAGGTGTATTTTTGTTCGATTTCCTTCCCCTCTATTCATTTTTCTTTCGATCTTTGTTAATTTGTTTAGTACCATGTTTTCTGAAACGTTTCCAAAGAACCACATAATCTGCAAATTGAGGAGTGGCAACGTGAAGTGGCATTACAATCTCTTTCATGTAAGGTCGTGTTTTGTTTTGTTTTGTTGTTGGGATCGTATCAACACTTCTCTTAAATGGTATTTTCTCCTTTTGGTCGAAGTTCCGTGTCTACAAACCCTAAGTCGGTACAATTTTACAGTTGATTATACATTTTTTATGATTTTTGGGCATGTGGGTAATGATGAATAAAAATGGCTTACGACCTGCCCTATTTATGGAGCCATAAGTGCTTGAAAGTAAGGATATTTACCCACTAAGTCCTCGAATATTGACCAACATGTACTATGACTTGGTATACAGGAGGAGATAAAGCATTTGACTTTTCATTAAGTGTGGAAATTAAAATTAAATTTTTAGTAGATTTTTATAAAAGTTGATGAGATACGTGATTAAAAAATTGTGGATCCATGAAACATGTGGTTGAAATCAATTGTTAGTTTTGATTTAAATTAAAATCTAAATTTTATTTTCTAATAGGACTAAACTATATTCTGCCTCCATAAAACAAATATTGTTGGCTAGAACAATGACCAAGCGATTCAAACAAATAAAATTAACAAATATTTTCAGCAATACTGATGGGAATAGACGTGGAGATGAACCACGACAACTCGTGATATCCACAGGAGATGAAAAAAGATCGCGTGAACTCCATAGACAAAAACCGAAGGGATTGAGCACTTCTTTATCCCGATTTCGAGGTTCTTCTCTGAGATTATGGACACTGAATGGATGACTTAGTAGCATATTAGTTGACCATCTCTTGCTAGGCCCCTTTGTCAAACACCAGTGTAAAAAATCAATTCTCGAGTCAAGCTATATGTACATTACCTTTGACATCATTATTTGCATTCTACCATGTGGCATCATCTACACCATTAATTTTGAATCTTGAAATTACATCAATGCAATACCACCCTCCACATAGGGGGATGTAATGCTAGATATATACAAGAATGTATATCTAGCAAAATTCAAAATCCTTCGCATTGTCAGAAAGATATTTGGGGAATTTAGCTTCCCGCGCTTGATCTCATATGTCAGTTAATCTTTCATGCTAATAGATTTCCAAAGCTTTTGCCAGAAAGCATCTCTGAGACTGTGCGTCCAAGCGACCATATATTCGTGGCTGCCTTGTGTTACCAAATCCCACGAATTCTGGTGATGCATAACGAAGACTTCCACATACTTCCACATTTGTATGAATCTTCTTCAACATCAAATACTTCTTCCTCTTCTGCTTCCTTTGCCAACCCAAAATCTGCAATCTTAAGATGGTTTGTGCCATCTTCCATAGGGAAAATAAGTATGTTTTTTGGCTTTATATCACAATGAACGAACTTTTTATGAATACGGGATAAACCCTTAAGAAGCATACGCGTATAAAAGGCAACTAGCCATTCAAACATCGTGCCAAAAGAATTATTGATTAGTGTTTGAGAAATTCTGCAAGTGTACGGATTGTGACAAGTAATAAAATGAATTTTTCAAGTTCGAATATCGTCCCACAGAGACTACTATCTACTATGAAGTTTTAAACTAACCTAACTTCAATTTAAATTAAAATAGTAACTAATGATCAAATCAAATTTTATTTTCTAAACAAAATTCTAATAAATAAAATAACAAATTCAAATTCAAACTGTAGATAAGATTATGTGATTGGATAGTTAGGATTTTCAATTTCACTTAGGTTATTTGTCACACATTTAATTCGAATTTATTCAACCATCTTTTCTTACATGCTAACGATTGAATTAACCCGATATAGTTAGTGATCTCTCTCAAGCAACACTAATCTTATTCATATGTCCCCGAACTTATTATATCTCTATATAAATTCACACACATATGAACGCATTTAATACAGGAATTCAACAAAAATCGCATAACTTATAATTATTTTTCGATCTCTTATAACGTCTATATTAATTATTGCACGAACTAGAATTATACATCACCTCTCGGTCTCAATATTATCCCTAAATCAATTAATTGTTGCGCAAACAAATAATAGCATTAAACACACAATAATTAATTAACAAGTATTAAAATGGCATGAAAATCTTGAAATTAAACATATAATAAAAACCTTAAACTACATCATCCATCCTAACATAAAAATATTTAGCTATTTATAACCAATGGCGGAGCTAGTACCAGGCGAGCCAGAGCGGTCGCCCGTGCTGGCTCCGTCGAAAATGCAACAGAATCGACGACTGTCTGTGAAATGGCGCAAGGACAGACTGCTAACAAAATGAAGAAGATGAATTAAAATTGGTTTGGGCATTTTTTTTAACTAGTGGGCTTAAGTTTTTTTAGGCCCCTTTAGCCATTGCCCAAAATCCAAAACAGTTGTAAGTTCACGAGAATTGATTTCAATTTTCACTCAATTTCCTCTCTTTCTCTAATTCTCTTTGCAAGTCGTGGACTTGCTTAGTTGCTTGTGACCTTCCATCTGCGTGCCACCGACTTCCTCTGCTGGAGTTTTAGTTTGTAAGTCTATAATTTGTGTGCAAAAATTAATTTGCAACTTTGATTCCTGCTTCTAGATTTTTTGGTTTACGTATAATCCTTCTGCTAATTTTGAGCGAGCTGTTGGTATTCTAGTTGGTTGGTGTTTGATTATTATGTGATTGGGATGCTTTTGACGATTTACCTATAAATTGGTGATTNTATCTCGGTCTCAATATTATCCCTAAATCAGTTAATTGTTGGCGCAGACAATTAAAGCATTAAATACACAATAATTAATTAACAAATATTAAAATATCATGAAAAACTTGAAATTAAATATATAATAAAAACCTAAGTTATAGAATCCATACTAACATAAAAATATTTAGCCACTCATAACTAGGGGTGGACAAAACCTGACCGAACCCACCAAAACCGCCAAAACCAAACCAACACAACTGGTTTGGGTTGATTTTTTTGTTGTTTTTACACGGGTTGGGTAAGTTGGTTGTGTAGGTGGGTCGGGTCGGGTTATGGATTAACCCATGAAAATCGAATAAACCCACACAACCCAACCCGCATATTAAAAAAAAGTAAAAGAAAAGAAATAAAATGCCTAAAAAGTAAAATGCACCTAAAAAGTATGAGTAGATAGTGTAACTATAATTACTTTGGTTCATTTTAGATGAGGAGCTTACTGTCATTCTCACAAGAAATATAGTCTAAGTTTTCCATGTTATGTTAAATGCATTTTGTTCTTTGTAGGCTCGACTAACGAGGATTGAATAAGATAATAGATAATTTTATTTATTTATTTATTTACTTACTATTTAGTATTATCTATTCGAATTTAGTATAATAGAAAATTGGATGATATTAATTTTTGTTGACAAGTCGCTCCAAACCGACCAACCCAACCTAACCCAACCCAACCTATACTTGATTGGGCTGGGTTTCAATATTTACACGAGTTGAGTTGGATTAAATTTTGATTAAACTGATCATGTTGGGTTGTGTTTGGGTTGAGGCAAAAATCGATCCAACACAACTCATGCCCACCCCTACTCATAACATTGAAATTAAACACGTAAAGGTGGAAATATTGACGTGAATAATATCCAATTACGTGTTACCCGCCAATTTCCTTCACTTTCTGTGCGTCCAGATCAGCTGTCCAACGTGTATGTATATATTTCAAGTTCCTACCCCTGTTTTTCTTCCCAGAAACAAGCCGGCGTTTGTGTGAAAACTATTTAATTTGTTTTGCCCTTTTTCTTCCGAGCCGTCGGCCACTAACCTATGAGTATATATCTATCTTGTTTTCCACCAAAGCAGCCTCCACAATTGTGTATATCTCTAACATATATTCCAATATCAGCCTCCGTTTCTTTCTTTCTGTGCGTGTGCATGTATATATTAAACATATTCAACAGCCCCTGTTTTCTCCTTCAAGAAGCTGCCGCCGTTTTCAACTTCCATGTGTTGCGTGAATCTATATATTTCAATCCAATTCTCCCCAACTTTCCCTGCTCAAGCTGTCGGCTGTCTGTGTAATAATAATAATAATAATAAGGGGCGGAGCCAGGAAAGAAATTTAGGGTGGTCACAATTTATTGATGTTGAACGTCGAGTTTTTGGTTATAGATTTAGCAATAATAAAAATATAAAACAATATTACGACAATATTAAAAATAATATAGTTTATAAATTACATTTGCTTGGATTGAGAGAATCATTAGATTCATCATGACCTCGAAATGAGTGCCCTTGTCGCAATAGAAGCCGAACACAATCAATAGATGCATGAAGACGGGTAACATATGCTCTTCTTGTTTGTTCTGACTGCTTATACAAAATTGAATGTATTGATCTTGATTCATCAAAACTTCTCACTTTTTTGCGAGCTTGATTATGTGCACTATCATCTTCTCCAACATGAATATGAAGCTTTTTCTTCTCTTTCCAATATGAAAAACCTTCACCAACAAAACACTCACCTCCACCTTGCTTTCCAGAACTTGATTTGAAAAGATAACAATACAAACAATAAGCAGCATCTTTTTCTACACTATACTCCAACCAAGAACCGAATTCTTTAAACCAAGAAGGATTGAATCGT